>JACN01100331.1:0-22263 GCA_000787155.1 Scartelaos histophorus
CGTCTGTGCAGGGCCGTGCGCGCTGCGGGACCCGCGGCGGGGATTTGACATTTCAGCACCGACGCGCACCGCCTCTTTTCAACTTATTTTTTCAGCGTTTTGACTTTTCTCTTGCAATGCCCATGTGTTATCGACGTGAGAGGATTGAACTTGCCAGCATTCTATATTTGCCCAGTAGGGAAGCCAATGCCAGGTCTGGCTGTCTCGTTGGACTGGAGTATTATTAGCGCTACAGACAACTGTCCTTCTGGTATGTAAAGCATTTCACTCCCAGTCGTGTAACTTAAACCGCTGCGACAAAAACAAAACACGTACAATTATATTCACGCATGTTTTTGATCTGTATTCGAGGTGAGGTGTTACAATTTCGGCGCACAAAAGCAACGAGCGCGTTTTTAGCCTAGTTTTTACGCGGTTATAACTACTCTTCCGCCAGTCAGTGAGAAAACAGGATCTGACCTCCGACCAGAACCCCACTTCTCTACAACGTGTCTCTTTAAAATGCTCTTTAAACCGAGAACAGAGCAGGAAGAAGTTTACGTCTTTCCCCGCGTGTGCTTTCGGTATTGATATGCGGATTATTGACTTTAGCGCCACTACTACAGGCACATTGCACAGTTTTTGACGTCAGACTTTGCACTGGCTTGTCACTGGAGATATTCCAGGCGGGGCAGAGCTGTCACTTTGAGGCAAACTGTCTAGTCTGGACAGGTCAAGCCGTGGATTTTATGACTTTGGCTAAACTTCACCAAGCAGTAGTCTTGTTAATATAGTTTTAACCACCCTATAATAAGAAATCTTAACTAGTAATTATAGTATTATAGTTGTGATTGTAATCTTCAGTCAGTGATTGAGATTGTATTAAGTTACAGAATTCTGAATACTGCAGTAAAATGTATTTTCTAACGTTTTCTACTATTTGGTCCAATGAGAGTACTGTATTCTCAATAGTCTTTTTTTCAATCACCGTTTGTTATGCATTTCCTATCAGTGATTGGAGAGGGAAATATTTCACATGACCTCACCACAAGAGCTGTGTTTTCTGTTCTGCTCATTGGTTATGTGCAGTTTGAAGCCGAAATTGTGAGATCAAACACCTCCTTGCATTCCTTTGATTTTAGGAAAGTAACTATATTCTGAAAACAGATCTGTACTGAATACATGTACTCAAATTTTTTTTCGGCGTATGTATTTTCAGTACATGTATTCAGTTACTTCCTAACAGTGTTTTGTGTTTTTAACTTGTACTAAACAGTGTCCTTGGGTGTTTTGAAAGGAGCTTATAAGTCAAATGTAGGTTATTGTTATCATTGTTAACACTGATCCTAGTCATAATGCTTACAGGAGTAACAAAATCATTATATTATTATACTGTACAGCTTTGAACTGAATCTGTTTTTTCTCTTCTTCTTTCACAGATTATGTTCCTTCACCATTCGAAGTAAAAGCAGACGTATATCCTCTCTAAATTATTTTTGCTGTACCATAAAACACTGAGCTCCCATGCTGGCGGACAGGCACTCTCCACTCCACATCTTTAGTCATGCCTGCTACAAATCCTGCACGGAGACAGACACCTGCTCCAAAGAGGGGCAGCCAGAAGGCGATAAGCACCAGGAGGCAAACCGCTAACTCGAATAAAACCAGAGGCAGACCCCCAAAAAGGGCTCGAGATGCACCGGCTGAACCCAAAGCAACGACAGCAGGACGGGCAGGAAAAAGCCCACGGGGACGAAAGCCAAATGGGCCTAATGTGGACTCCAGAGGGACCCCTAGTAAAGTGAAGGCGAAACAACAAAACGATGCAGCAGCGGAGTACGAGGAGAGCACCCAGGGGAGGCGGAAGTCATTACGGGGCACGAAGGCAGCTATAACTGTCAGCCAGATTTCTAAACCAGCTTCTCGAGGAGGACGAAGAGGCAGTTCAGGGAGGGCAGCGGCCTCGCAAGCTAAGTCGGCACGTAAAGAACCCCAAGAGAGTAGCAGCAGTCGTCCAAATTGGGAAGAAGAGAACAAAGTAATCGATAACGCCGAGCACATCCCGGTATCTCTGAAAACGACGTCCGAACTCCAAGCGAAAGTCAAAGATCAAGATGTAAACCGTGCTAAAGAGGCCAGCCCCTTAAAAGCAGATACCCCACCTTGCACTGACACACTGGAGGACTTTTTACCACGCAGCAGTGACAGCACTACAACCGACAGAGACGGAGCTACACGTGTTGAAAATAACGAGGACGAGTTAAGGTGCGCGGCTGATGTCCCGACCAGCGAGAATGATGGACAGCCGAGGCTCCACGGCGACGATGCCAAAGATAGCGCGCCGGAGATTGATTCGCTGACAAATCCGACGGCTCTCGAAAGCGACAGCTCTCCCGCCGGTGGAAGCCAACACGCCGACAGCGAAGCGGAGCGAGATGAACCTACAGCTGAGGTGGAGCGAGAAGACGAATCAAAAATAGCGGAGAGGAAGGAAGGAGCGGGAAAGGTGGAGGAGGATTTACAGAAGAACGAGGAAGTCATGGATATGGAAGTTGAAAACGAGGTATCTAAAGAGCCGACTCAAGAACACAACAGTGTGAAGATCGATGAGATGGATAAAGACGGGCAAGAATTTAAAAACAGTACAGAAAATAGTTCACGCTTAAGTGATTTTGATGAAGCTACACCCAGTTCTGAGTTCTCCAAGCCAAAAAGTCCTGCTCCTTCTCCTTCCAGCGTGGCACCTGTCTTATGTTCAACTACCTCAGTGTGCACCAAAGCTCTTTCCTCTCCACAACATCTGAGTAAAACAGGAGGACATCTTAGCACCGAAGGAAACGTAGATCTTCGCTACGTATCTACTAATCCAACTCCTTCGGTGATAAGAAACACGCCAGTTATTATCTGCAACAAATCTGTCAGACCAAAGGGGCTATGGGAACCACCCCTAATGCATAACTTGGATTCTCCTGAGATGGTTAGACATGCCAAAGATAGTAAATCCTGTCAGGAGACCCACCACCACCAAGAACAATCCCAGGTGTCCACATCATTGTCCGCACTTCCTCACTGTAGCGCAGCCGGGGTCGAGCCTAACTCAGCCGAAGATAGAAACGCAGCCCCGGAGCGAGACCCGGCGGCAAAAATCCTTTCGACCTCTACGTTCGAAGGCAGCTCGGTGTTCTCGTACAGCTCGGAAAGCACGCGTTCCTCTTTGTCTTTCGATACCGAGTCGGGCCCGGAGGAGGGGTGCGAGGAAGCCCGGATCGTGCTCGGGCCCGGGAGAGGGGAAAGGGAGGGTGGAGATGTTCCCCAGAGGAAGGAAAGGAAGAAGAGGAGCAGGTGTGGAGCATGTGAGCCCTGCCTGAGGAAAATCAGCTGTGGCCGGTGTAGCTGTTGCCTGAACCGAAGGACGGGGCACCAGATTTGTAAACTGAGAAAGTGCGTGCAGCTGAGGAAAAGGAGAGCTCGGACTTCGGTTTCTTCAGGAGCTAAGGTATAGTTTGATTTATTAATTATGTGGTTTCAGTTTGGTTTCTTATGTTGTTTTTAGCGTTTCTGCAGCAGCGATGTTTGGGGTTTCATGCTACTTTCACACCACAGCTTTTAATACATGATATGACAACTTTTGGAACTCTGTTAGTGAGTGGCAAAGGTGCATAAGTGTCAGTGGTGAGTGATGAAATTGTCTTTTGTGAACCTTAAAACGCATCTAAAAAGTGAAAGAGCTGCTACGCTTAATAACAAATATAAAGGCTTATGATTCTTAGTCTGTACCTGACATCTAAAACAAGAAAATAAAACCAAAAGGAAAAAAACCCTGCATGAAGTTGGCCCTCCATCAAATGCAAACCTACACAAATACAAGTCATTTGTTTGTGCTCTTTGTGTTCTTTAATAGGTCAAATTGGGGTCAGCCAGCCCCCAGGAAGCTTAAATATGCTCGAAAATGATCCAAAATGGTGTCAATTGTCTGTGCTTTGTTTGTGCTGCAAAAAGTTTCATTTGAGCTGCTTTAGTTTTTGAGATATATTAGCTATTATGGTTCTTAGCCTTTAGCCGTTAGCTAGTTTCAGCTAATGACGTGACCACATAACCTGAAAATGTTAAAATATGCTAGAAATTGCAAAAATTATTTCTGTTTTGTACTGTTATGTGCTGTTAATATTTTACTTTTTGCTTTAATGTTACTATTTACTTATTTCGTTGATTATTTTACGTAATTTCCGGTCGGATAAGTAAATAATAACTATAAGTACTAATAATAACTTAACTTATGCTTGACTATACTTTATGTAGACATAAATTAGCAGCTTGTTGGGGGTATTTTTTTAATAAAACGATGTACGTACAAATCTCTGTACTAGATTTTTATTGTAACTGAGTGTTTCTCATTAATAGAAAAGAATATGGTGACCGCTATATAATTTTTTGTTTATAATTTTTTGCTGTTATTAAAAATTATACGTTTTAGATAATTGTAAATAATAAAATAAACATAGAAACAATATTTAATGGGTGAAAATAACACAATGCCCCTTTCTTGATAAGTAAATTTTTTTCTCCAAAAATGTTATTAAATTACTGAATACAAAATTAAAATTATTCAAATAAGTATTGTTTTTAGTTGCCTTTACACTGTTTGATAATCAGTGAGGTTTTAGCATTTTAACTCCAAAGAAATCTGCTGTAATATTTCGTTGGTGATTTTTTTCTCACAGCTCTTACTCATTTAGTAAACATATTAATCACCACTTTTAACTACACTTTGAATATAGCCCCCTTTTTAGTCATTCCACCCACATCAACTTAGTTTCAGTTTCGGGTCAACTTTCATTTGTAGTTTTCGAACGATAATACAACTACACATCTGTCTGTATTGTCTCGTGATCTGACGTGGATTTGCATTAATATTGTCTGTATCATAATGCAGCCTCATAATGCAAACATACTTGGAGTTGTGTTTTGTTTCATTCTCACAAATTGTGTAGATTTAGGCTAAAAACACCCTGTTCCACCTTGTAATGTTGATGCAGACAGACCAATAATCCAGGGTAACTCAAACAAAACACAACTCCAGGTCTGTTTTTGCGGAGGAAACATTATAACACGATTTAAAACTCACAAGAGGCAATTGTACGTGAGGTTGTCCCTTTAAGAGCTGGCGTGGTTGCGATATGCGGTGCTGTCACATGACC
The DNA here is from genome assembly GCA_000787155.1 of Scartelaos histophorus. Lineage (NCBI taxonomy): Eukaryota > Metazoa > Chordata > Actinopteri > Gobiiformes > Gobiidae > Scartelaos > Scartelaos histophorus. The sequence goes on from JACN01100331.1 coordinate 5,178, forward strand.
TGGGTCGGTGCACGTGGTGTGGGAATTTGTTTGGATTTGTGAGGGTCATACAAGCTAAACATACCAGACCTACTGCGTGGTTAGAGCTGTGATAATTACGTTTGATTAAAGGTTCAGTCAGGGTAAGAACGGGCTTGAAAAGATAAGTCAGGAGCGCGTTGTTTGTGATAAAAAAGGGTATTTGTGTTTCGTGTTTCAAAGAGCAGGAGAGAATGCGTCGTCAATGAGTGTGTGAACGGTCATGAGTAAGTAGTTAAAGTCCACTGGAGAGGGACACAGTGTCGTATATTGACCCTTGGGCGGAAAACTTTTGCAAAATATTGTATTTAAAGGTAAAGGAAATTGACTTTTCTGAGCTTTAAGACGTGTTAGAATATTGTTACCTCATCAAAAACATTCCCAAAGTTGCGTTTTGTTTCATTCACATGCTTGAGCAACCATTTATTATTAGTTTATCTACATCTCCCAAGCCCAAAGTGCTTCGTTCCACCTTGTGATGTCATGAAGTGGTAGTTTTCAAGCTAACAATCAGTTTTTAGCTTTTGTTCACTAGAGATTGGCAGTTCTAGGTCTGAAATCTTCCAAATGATTCTAGTGAAACTGATTAAAAACACAATAAACCCCTCCTATATTGCCACATGACATCACAAGGTGGAAGTGGTTTTGTTTGAGCAAAGAATACAGCCTAAATATGCAGAATTTGTCTGTTAAACATGTGTGAATGAAGCAAAATACAACTCCAGGTATGTTTTAATGAAGAAACAACATTATAATATAGATCAGAAAAGTATCTAATATGGGCCCTTTAATTATATTTCTAACAAGCGTTGCCATAGTGACTCGATTTGGTGATTTATGTTTTAATAATATCATAGAAAAGCCCGAATTATGAACCTCTTGGTGCCTTTTACGCTATAGAACATATAAAACATGTACTTGCTGATATTTTTCTAAGTATAAAAGGTTTTAGTTGGACGAATACTGCATTTCCTTACATTTCCAGCGTATTTATAATTTGCTCATTACGCTTAACAACCGTGATGGTACATATACACGGAGTCATGGACGTAAATAAAATGTAAAGCCTAGTTAGCCAGCGTGACATTAAATCAATATTGCTTTACACTGCAGCCATGAAATATTATTACCTTCTCGCCATTGCCAAATAATTTCCCTTGTGGGTCAATAAAGTTTGGCCAAGTCTAAATTTAAAGCGCGTATGGCAGATTTGTATTCTTTTATTCTCTAATTTTGACTTAAAGGTGCATGCTTTTCTCCATGATGTTATTGCTTTGTCTGGAATGTTTCACAGTATGGCATTAAACCTTTCTATTTTCATACCAAGACCAAGTTACACTCAGAAGACCAGTTTTTCAAGGTATTTTTGAGCTATAAAACCATCTGTAGTTGTTTAATGTCATACTGTGGAATATTCTGGACAGAGCAATGACACATCCATTGAAACAAGATCCAGAAAAGTTACACAATGCACCTTTAATGTGTTGGGTGTTAATGTAAATGATAGTTTTTCTACCAATCAACAAGCAATTTGTGAAGAAAAATATGTTGAAGATGACAAAAAGTAGAGAGTTTCAATTTAACACACCAATTATCTCATATTGGGAGAATTGAGAGAATTCTGCCCAAAAAAAATCAGCACAGTTTTCACACAAGAAACACAATAAATGATAAATTGTGTTTTCATATTTTATTTGTCAGATAATAATTTTTGGGTGTGTTAGAGAAGTTCTGATTAGAATTATCTAGTGTGATGTTATGCTTTCCAACTAGGAAGTAAAATTCTGAAACCTAAAAAATGACCAAATTGGAGAAAAGAGTGTGAATTTATACAAAAATCTTAAATACCTGTATACTGATTGTAACTGAGGTTTAGTAAAAGAGTAGTCCAGCCTCTCTTAGGCACTTAAAAGGCTCATATTACACTATTTTTCTGATCTATGTTATAATGTTGTTTCTTCATCACAAACACTCCACCTTACGATGTCATGTGGTAATACAGGAATAGCTAAACTCTATTTTTAAACTCCATGCACCTTAATTAGAATCATTTGGAAAATCTCCTCCCTGGAATTGCAGATCTTTACTGAATATAAAGCAAAAGGTAGCTGTTAACTTGAAAATTACCAGTATATGACCTCAGAAGGTGAAGCAGAGCATTTTGAGCTTTGGAGATGTAGACAGACTAATAATTAAGTCTTACTTAAACGATATTATACATAATAACAAGACTGACAGTGTAAAATTCATTGAGCATCATTTGGTGCAACATTTATTGTCATATCAGTGACATTTGGAACAGCTTCAAAAGCCTTTGACGATGAAGTGCAAAATTCAGGTAACAACTAAACATTAGGGACGTAACGATCAAAATGTCTCGGTATGATATTTTCTTGATATGCATCTCACAGTATGATATTTATTCCAATATTTTGTGGAGGCTTACAGAATTGTGAACATGCTGCTTTTTACTTTTATAATGCCATGATAAGCCTTTTGTACTGATAATACATAAATAAGATTTAAAAGTGCTTAATAACATTTATTTCTTCATATAGTCTGCACTGAAATAGCAAATCATCATGGTTTATGTAGCTCCCCTTGTTTTTTTTTTAAGCAATTACTGCTCCACAACAATGAATATAAGCAAGACTTGTGATTCAGTATATTGTGATAGCCCATGATATTATTATGAGACTGTCGGCGATACAATATCATGATATTTCGGTTATTGTTACACCCCTAAACAAAACATAACTTCAGGTATGTTTTTGAGGAGGTAACAACATTATAACATGACTTTAAGCTCACAAGAGTCAATTTTTTGCGTAATCTGGAACCTTTAAGTCTAACACAGCATTACAACAGCATCTGCAGCCCATAAGTGACCATTAAGACAACCTTACAGTGACTGGGAACACAACCAACTCCTAGCAGATGTGTGTATGCACATAACGCTATCGGCAGAGGGAGGACCGCATGCAGCCGGCCACGAGTTATACACCATGTGGCTGCAGCGCTCTGAAGTGCAGATTAGGGACGATTACGTAACACCTGAATCTTTCCCCTGACCTATGGCAAAAGATTATAGGCCAGGACATGGGGATTTACAAACAAATTCAACCGCATATCCTGGAATGTGGGTCAAAGTGGGGCTTTAGAATGCTTTAAAGGTGCGCTGTGTAACTTTCTGCTTAGGTCTCTGTCACCTTCTTGTTTGGATATGTCATTACTCTGCCTGGAATGTTCCACAGTACGACATTAAACAGCTCTATCTTATGTTTTTTCAATTACAGGTGGTTTTATAGCTCAAAAATGCCTAGAAAAACAGGCGTTCTAACTGTGAGCAGGGTTGCTACTCCACAGATCTGATTTGTAACTTTTTTAATTTGATGGACCCTCCACCAGAAAGTTCCACAATGCAGCTTTAAGGAGGATAGAGAAGGCTGCTTTGAGGCTTTGTCAGAGTTTGGTCACAGAGGACTCTCGGGACTACGATAATGGCTGACAGCTTTTTACTCTTTGACCCAGAATGCATCAGTGAAGCTTCATGACAGCTTTGTTTATAAAATATTTAATAGGAGAGAAAGCGAAAGGGTGTCATTTTCTTTTTGCAGTTTTAGGGCTTTCGTGTTGTGTGCTACCAAAAATGCTTTTAAGGGCCCATATTGCGCTATTTTCTGTTCTATGTTATAATGTGGTTTCTCCATCACAAACAGACCTGCAGTTGTGTTTTATTTCATTCACACACATTTAACACACAAATCCTGCATGTTTAATTCTTCCCTCCAATGAAAAACACTGTTCCAACTATTGAAGTCATGTGATAATACAGGAAGTGCTCCACTGTGTTAATGCCGACTGTGTCAAATACAATGCCCTTTAGTGTACATGCTGTCCCTTCTTAAGAACGTTTGGCAAGCACTTGTTTCTAGTTGTCACAAATTTGCAACATACCCAAATTTCTCATTATTTATTTTTTGTTACGGGTGTAAGAAAAAAATTGATTACGTGATATATCCTCAATGCACAATTCTCAGATTGTTTCAAAATGCATCTGAATTGATTGTTTAAATAATATTTTTTCACAATAATTCATTAGTTACATTCACTGTTTTGATGATTTAAACGTTTTTATATTTCGTACAGTTGTGTTCTCCTGAAAGTGCAGTTGACTGTATTAATAGAAGTAATTATTGATAAATTACAATATATTGTATATATTGTGTATCGAATCATGACATATATATCTTGATATGTATTGTATCGTCAGACTCATGGCAATGCACGCCCCTATTTTTGCTATAGTCAAATTAATAATCTTAACTTAATTTGCCATCTACTTAAAGGCAAAAACACACACATTTTTTAAAATATTCATCTATATAATTTTGGGCGTTACATACACCTTACGCCAGAATCGTTTCGATAATTTCAGCCCTGGAATTGCCATTCTCTACTGAACTAAAAGTAAAATGTCGCTATTTATTTAAAAACCACCACCACATGACATCACAAGGTGGATCAGAGCATTTTTAGCTCTGGAGATGCAGACAAACTAATAAAAAAGGATTACTCAAACCTGTGTGAATGAAACAAACACAACTTCAGGTATGTTTTTGATGAGGTAGCAGCAACAAGACTTATATCTTACAACAATTCATTGGGGACATTTAAGCAGAAAATAGAATGCTATGCTAACTAGTTGTGCGACCCGACTGACCTCAATACACAGTGACCCACAGGCGCTCTTGTTTCCATAGCAGTCAGAGGTGAGTGAAGGGTCAGCTGCTGGGGCATGGTTAAAGCATGGACATTTACATAAACTCTTAAATGGATGGGTAATTACTTGACTAGTAAATAATTGATGAAAACACATTAGGCCTTTGACGTTATTTCCAGTCGCCTGTGTAATGAATAATAGCGTGATACTATTGTATGTTTATTAAACGCTGTTGCCGTTACAATTAACATGCAGCTGGTGTTTGCTTCATTTTCTCAATATCTGTTTCAGTCTTCCAAGAAATAAATCATGGGAACTATAAAGTAGGGCTGCTTTGTCTTTATCTGGATGCGTTTTTGGTTTGGGTCGTGTGATGTAAGTGCTGAAACCTTCATGCTGGACTTGAGGTTACTTACATAGAAGAAATTTTATCAGTGCACTTTTTAACACATCAGTAGAGCGGCCAAATCCACTGACCCACAGGTTTGACAGTGTGATTGCAGCTCTCAAAGTTGAATGTTGTTCTTGGGCAAGACACTTAACCCACGTCGCCCCCAAGGTCTGCGTACATTTGTGTATAAGTGCGTGTGAATGGGTGTAAAGTGCTTTGAGTGCCTTGAAGGTAGAAAAGCTCTATATAAATATGACCATTGATCAGCTATCTGACAAGAAGAACATTCTGACTGTGAGTAGGGTGGCCTGTCCACAGATCTGACCTGTAACTTCGTCTGGTTTGGTCTCCGTAAAGATAGAAAGGTTTAATGCCGTACTGTGAAACATTCCATTTTTTGGACTCTCCACCAAAAAAGTTACACAATGCCCTAGGGGTGTAAGAAAAAAATCGATTCAGTGATATATCGTGATACTTCATTGCACATTTCTTGAATTGATGCAAAATGGATCAATTTTTTCACCAGAATTCATTAGTTACATTCATGATTTAAACAAAATAATAATGTTTTTCATACAATTTTGTTCTCTTGACTGTATTATTAGAAGTAACTGTTGATAAATCGCAAAATATCATTCATTGTTTTAGCATCGGGATATATTGTGATATATCGAATCATGACATGCAGATCATGATATGTATTGTATGCACACCCCTACAATGCACCTTTAAATCTCTTACAAAGGCCAATAATTTATTTAAGTCAACCAGATGCCTAAAGAATATGCATGATGCTTTAATAGAAAACTTGAATAGGGTTCTGCACAAAACATGCTTTTGTATCCACTTTGTCGTAAAACTGGTTTGTGGGTGGATGTGTATTCTTTTCAAGTCATAAACTACTTATACTTATAAATAATTACTTATAATAATAAATAACCAGAATGCACCCAAACAACATACATCAATTTCTCTGGATTCTAAACTATAATACTAGAGATTCTACCAATATTGAAAAATTTAATGGATTGGAAATTGGTTCCAAGATATCACATTTTGGTCTAGAAACCGGTGGGACTTGCAAAGCTTTGACGTAGCTTTAAATGATAAATAATAATTAGTAAACTTCAAATTACCAGCTATGTTAATACAAAACAGGATAACATTTTGTTCTTATATTACGGATCGTCGCAGTTTTTCAGATATCTTATTGTAACAATTAAAATCACCATGGATACAGGATAACGCACCCGGCGAAACCTTTTCCAAACATTCAAAATCACGTACAGCATGTTTTGTATCATAAAATCTGTATTTAAAATGAGTAAAGTAAAAATATATTCTGAAAAATACACTTCTAATTTACTAATTTAATTTAAATTGCACTGCGTAACATTAGTAGTGGAAGATCTAGTATCTGCCACTGTATAGAACCTATCCATAATACATTATAGTTCACATCTGTGGAGATTCGCCCCTATTCACAGAAGGAATTATTGTATTTTTTAGCAATAGAAACGCTAGATGAATATACTTAATGTCATTCCATGGGACATTACAGGCAAAGCAGTAACATCTGAAAGGGAGACAAGTAGCAGACCATCCTACAGAAAAATTCTAATCACCATGGAGAACACACCAGTGAAATGTTCCGTCTTAAACATAAACTGTGTATACTACAAACAACCTCATAGCAGCAACTGTGGGGTGAATTTAGGGCACAGGATGTAGATCGTATTTGAACCATTCAAACACCAGTGAGTCTGACCACAGATTCGACATGTACATTCGTTCCTGCCGTCTCACTCGTGCTTGTCGGACACCACAAACTTGCATGTGTCTGAGATCCTTTCATTGTTTTTGGTGTTTTCTGGTTCGTTGCATGCAGATTATTGTAGCTTTTGTTGCTTGAGAGGACAAGTTGTCTATACAGAGTAGACAAAGCGTGTTTCTCACAGTTTATTCATGTTCATGTTTTAGAGTGAGTCACATATTATTATCTAATTCTGCCTGTCAAAAGAGAAACACACCCAAGTTTCCGTTTATCTTTTCACTTTATACAGTACGGTATAATTTAAGCATTATAATCCCGTGGTCAGTGTTCCTATCCAATCCCTAATTGCGTTGGGTTAACACTGTAATGCATAAGTAGTCCAGCAACAGCCAAATATAATAATAATATCTCCACGGAAATGTTATTACTTTATCTCGAATGTTCTGCAGTTTAAATTAAATCTACTGATCACGAGGGAGACAAACAGGTTTACACTACTATGCTACATTACTATTCAGATCTATGGAGAGTCACCCCATTATAATGTAACGCCTGTAATGAGTAATGCTATTTGGGTATGTTTAATGTCATAATATGAAACATTCAAGACAAAACAGGAACCCTCCACCAGAAAAGACACATCCTTTAAAGTCATTTTATGAGTTTTTTTTACATAGCCTATTAAGTGTAGGATTGCTTACGGTTGGCTAGCACATTGTGTCCTCTTGTGCGCTTCAAGAGAGGTCAAGGGCACTATTGTTTGCACTTAACACAGGTCTTGAGGTCAAAATATGTCAGCTGCGTCTAAAAAAAACGTTTTATTTCACTGTCCGAGAATCAGGAAGTGCACAGTTAGCATGCTAGTTATGGTCAGCTTTAGCGTGTTGGCAAAACTCTCATATCTGAAAGTTTTGACAATGCTTTGAGTTTACTCAATTATAGCCGATTTTATAGCTTAAAAATGCCTAGAAAAAACAGGGATTCTGGCTTTAAGCGGGGTTGCCTCTCCAGAGATCTGACCTGCACCTTGATCCAGTTTGGTCTTCGTTAACATAGAAAGGTTCAGTACAATGCTCTGAAATAAAAGCAAACCAATAACGTCTCCATGGAGAAAAGCATTTGACGTGCCCTCCGGCAGAAAAGTTAAGCAATGCACCTTTAATCATCGACTCCCTGATACAGCAGTCTTTCACAAGTTCTCACTTCTCCTTCGTCATTCAGCTCCACTATTCCCAGTCCTCCCTTTTCTCTGCAGTGCGGATCAGCCAGTGAGGAGTCGCCCAGCTGAGATAACAAGCACACTGCAAAAACACCAGCCCGTCTCAAGTACTGTTTTGTGCTTTGGTCCCAACAGTAGCCTCCAGCGGCGTCTGTTTTCTCTGGCGCTTGGGAGCATTCAAAACAATTTCCCAAGGATATTTATTAGGAAAGTACCAATATAGTACAGGTACACTGGCTCCTGTCTTCTTCACCTGCAAGTTAGACAAAATTGCATTCTATCTGAAAACACTCAATATTAAAGAGGGAATTGCACTTCTGTGGGATATTTGCTTAAAAGATATAAAATTTGCATTGTGTAACTTTTCTAGGGGATTGTCCGTCAAATGCTTTTTTCCATGGAGATGTTATTGCTTTGTCTGCAATTCAACCTATCTATCTTCACGGAGACAAACCTAGACTAAGTTACAGGTCAGATCTGTGGAGAGGTGATGGCGCTGAACGTCAGAATGCCTGTTTTTCTACCTATTTTTGAGCAATAAAACCACTTGTAATTGAATAAATGTAAGATGCAGGTGATGAAAGTTACATAGTGCAACTTGAACATGTTTCTTTCATTTTTGATGCTTAAAGTCTTGCGTTACTGCACTCACGCTTCAGAGCACAACAAAATAAATGTGTATATAATGCTCACAAAAGTACTGCACGTTAGATCAGATTTGTGAAAATGTACAGTTTGGTATTTTTGCATATTTACGGAGAATTGTCGGGTGGTCACATGGGTGATTTAGGCTTGTGGGCGGAGCATTGGACAGAATCTTACAGCTAACTGTAAGGAGGATTTGAATAGAGCAAACATGAATGGATGACAAATAAAACCTCTTCAGGCATGAGGAAATAACGTTATAACATTGTAAAAAAGCTGCAAAAAATTACCTCAAACATATCATTATTCAATCTAATACTCAAATGTAGCAATAGTCTTGATTTTTACAGTCATTATTTGAACGCTAATTCTGGTGAAGAGCTTAAATACGTGTTTATACGTCTCTCACAGCTTGCCGGTTGAGCACTAGACAACAAAGCGTTCCCTTTTGTTCCCGTTGATGGAGGCAGCTTAATGTAAAGTGAGAGCGATTTGTCAGGTTTTCTACCCCCATAGTAACAAAGCAGAGGAGTGTCTTGGGCGCAGACGGTTGCCATGGTGACCTCATTGTCCTCGCTGACCTCTGACCCGGCGCGGTTGTCTGATGGCGTATCCCCGGTGGTAATGAGGATTTGTCGAGATTAGCGGCAGACGCGTATACACCTACTGATTTAACCTACATCCAGGTAATTAGGTTAATTGACAGATGCCCGAGTCAGTGTAACCGGGTTATGTGTGAGCCGGTTTGTTAAAGTGACATAATGTTGTAAGAGATATTGCTCATTTTGGATGCGTAGTCATGGGTTACAAAGGTGAGCCTCATCCCCCCATTAGCCACTGTGCTACTGTGTTTTTATGGGTGTATTTTATCACCTTGTCTTTCAATATTTTTTTTCTTTATGTTTAGTACTTTTTACATTTGATATACATACAGAAGACATCAAATATAAGAAGTACTCAGAGTATAAAAACGTAATATTAAATTCTAAATACGTAGCAAAAAAGTTGAGTGTCAATAAGGCATAATTATGTAAATGTACAAGACAAAAATAAATAATAAAGTGATAAAAATATCTCATCTATATACAAGAGGTCGTAAAGAAAACAGGGTTATCCGTTACATAAGCGTGAGTTGTTGTACTGTTGTAGGGAGTATTATCTGTTACATAAGCGTGAGTTGTTGTGCTGTTGTAGGGAGTATTATCTGGTACATAAGCGGGGGTTGTTGTGCTGTTGTAGGGAGTATTATCTGTTACATAAGACTGAGTTTTTGTACAGCTGTTGAGAGCATTTCCTATTACATTAAGGGTGAGTTGTTGTACAGTTGTAGGGAGTATTTCCTGTTGTATTAAAGATGAGTTTTTGTACAGTTGTAGGGAGTATTACCTGTAACATTAAAGATGAGTTGTTGTACAGTTATATGGTTGTATGAAGAATGTTATATTTGTACTTCTTTAGCAAATATTTCCTAATAATTCTTTTTTCATATATTTGCTACATTACATTGAATGAACTGCATTTTATATGTATGTATTTATTTATGTTTATACTTCTGTACAAATATTTCTATACATTCTAAATTGTAGTTAAATTCTGCAAACATAGTAGAATTGAACTTCCAAATACTGAAATAGGGGGTAGGAAATATACGTTTTTAATAGAGATGTATCGATCCAGCTTTTTCAGTTTCAATACCGATTCTGATACTGTAGCTTCAAGTATCAGCTAATACCTAATAACAGAGACTGAAAATAGCATTTATTTCCTTTAAACAAAAATAAAATAAGACAAAAGTGATCCAAATGTGTGCAGCTGTTATTTATCTCTTGAGTAACTACAGAACAGTTTTGTATAAAAAGAAATACACACAGTATTTGTGGGCAAACTACAACTGTAAATAGTCCTGTTACCTCAGTTTACATGTTCAGCCACGATACTGAGTTGTGTTTTGTTTCATTCACACATGTTTAACACACAAATCCTGCATATTTAGTTCTTCTCTCAAACTGAAAACACTCATTCCACCTTATGATGTCCATTGTGCTTTAAAACTCCCTACATTTTCACTAGAATCATTTGGATAATTTCAGCTTTAGAACTGCCAAACACTACAAATTTAGATATTTTTCCCCAAATCGTTCAGGCCACTAACCAGTAGAAAAAGGCTGAAATTTCTAGTCATCATGATCACACATTTTGCTCATATCTGTGTGGGACTTGCTCGTGCACAGTGACTCTTGGGTGAGTCTTTGTGGAGGCGTCGTGCTTCATGAAATACCACCAGTGCCTCCTCAGTGTGACCCATCAGCAGCTGGCCTCATCCCACACCTCTCTCCATTTACACAAGCACCATGCAGCCTCCTCCTCCAGACCAGAGGAGAGTGAGCATGGGCACGCTTACGGCTCCATCCGCTCTGGTTTTTATTAACTTTGCATTGAGAAATCATCCCTCGCACTGAAAAACTGTCACCCCCCCTCTCTCTGTAACTGCTCTTGTGAACCTATTAACCCGCTCTACATGATTCCGCTGTTTGATCTGTAAATCAAGATATGAACATTAAAGGTTGTATGGAAGATCTTTTTTTGTTTCAAACTGCCAATGAAAGTTCAAAATAGCATTATAGAGATGCAGCAGCCTTGTAATTATGATTTCAAAAAAATAATTAAAATCCATCAACTGTGGATTTCATGATTTACGTTCACCTCTCACACACTCCACAAACGCAAGACGCTGTTTACTAAACCAATGCAGCGGTTCTTAGCAGCTTTTTCCAGCTGTAGCTTCCTTGTAGTTAGCACAAAGTTTGTTACAATGACAGACAAGAATCCACTCCCAGTTCGCTGCACAAAAGAAAGTCCTTTTGAGGTCGCTGAAAGGAGAAGAGAAGGGGAAAAGTGAGTGAAGCCAAACTAAGGTGATCCTCTGAGATTCATTCCAGAGATGGCGTCACTGAAGCAGACGAGGGACTAAAGACTGACACGTTGGAGCTAAATTACTTCTGGACAGGAAACTTCTGCTTATCATTGGAACACGTACTTTATTTCCAAGAGCTTGTCAGACATTTTTCAGGACACAAATGCGACACAAATCCTGTATCTGAAAATGTAATTGTTAATGCAAAGAAAAAGTCCGTTTGCTGCTTCTTGTTGTATTAGTAGTTGTATTTAACAAGTTCTGTGCAGCGATGAGGAGCGAACTTGTTTTCTAGGTTAAACTACTTCATTAAAAACGTAAATGTAAATCTAAAGTAATCGCATGCATTACCCTCACACAACAACTTTATTATAACTCTGAATGTCGTTGCAGTTATGATAATAGGAGCAGCATCACTAATAGCAATTCTGATTAGCGCAGTGGCTGTGAACAAGGTTTTTGGTGTAAGGAGGAGGCGGGCGCTGTCAAGGAGGGGGCGTGGCATTTGAGAAAGGACCAACAGTCGCTGTGCTTGTCGTTCCTCGGAAAATCCTCTATTCAACCTTTAATAGCAGACAAATTAGACATTCTCTTTCCTCGAGGTGACTCCACTAGCGTTAGTAACACGTTTGATTGACAGCATTGCTAAGCGTCATCCCTCGCTAATCCAACTTTCATCAGCCTCACTCTGGATTGGCTCTTCGGTTGCTCTGATGCTCGCAGTAGGAATTCCAAATACGGAAGTCGGCTCTAAATTCGCCCCTATGACCGCAAGCCTCGATTTGCTTCATTTGACTGGACGCTGAACCCTATAGTTGACGTCACGCTCACTTAGTCCATTTCTTTATACATCCATCCAGAACAATTATAGGTGATAAAAGCCCGAGAGTCAGTTATCTGCAGACTTGGGTAGAGTAGGCCCTGGAAACTCTCTTAGGACAAGTGAAAATGTCAGTTACATTGGCCAGAACCATCAGAACACATGTTTCAAAGGTCTGCGCAAGGTTTGATGATCTAATTACAGAGTTCATGTGAGGCTATGTTATTACTCCACTGCACTTCCAATTGTATTTTTTGCCAACTTTTTGAATATTATTGTTTAATGTGAAAGAAATGTGTGTATTGGCAGATTTTCCTAAACATACGTATTCTGCAGTAATAAATCTAGGGGACAGAATAGGACCTGCAGCTGTATACATATTATTATACATTTTAGTGCTTCTATTATTGCAACAGTAAAATCCTTAATTTATTTACTTTCATTATCCTGTAATAGATCAGCAGTCCTCGTGTGTGACCTGCTGTATGAAATCACATTCTGAGAAATAATGATATCAAGCAGCGTTAAAGGCGCACTGTACGGCATTTAATTTATCTATAAACATGGAGACAAGCCAACAATGTCTCCAAGTCAAGTTACAGGTCAGATCTGTGGAGAGGAATGCTCACTCCCTGTAGGAATGTGTGTTTTTTGTACTATTTTTCAGCACATAGCACCTCTGTTGAATAAAGCATAGATGAGTTTAATGCCATACTGTGAAATCTTTCAGGCAAAGTAATAATATCTCCGTGAAAACAAGAAAAAAAACAACAGAAAATTTAACACAGTGCACGTTTAAAGTCTAACTAAGCACTAAGTCAACTTTTTCTGTTACTAAAGTGTGTTTTAATGGCATTGTCTACAGTTTTGTTTCTTTTTTAGGTTAATTTTAGTGCAAACTAGGTTAATGTGCTGCCTTCTATACAATTTGAAGTACTATGTGACATCACAAAGCACTCTGATTACACTTGGAACAGAGTTTGAAAGGTGGATTCCTTTTAAACCAATTACACTGTTTTCTTTAGTGCTCCAGGTACTGCCCTGTTCAGCAGCTCCGTTCGAAATGTGGTTGTAGGTGGAATTTAGGTATTCAGTCCTGCTTGTCTCTGTTCATATGTCATTACTCTGTCTGGAACGTTCCACGGTATGTTATTAAACAGATCCACCTTACATGTGTTCATTTACAGGTGGTTTTATAGCTCTGACTGTGAGCAGAATCGCCTCTCCACAGATCTGCCCTGTAACTTGGTCTGCTGTCGTTTTTGATGGACCCTCCACCAGAAAAGTTACACAGTGTACCTCTAATGTGACACAAACTGCCAGATAAAATTTAGATTCTTTTAAAATTCTCATTCTATGTTTTAGCCCCAACTAATTGTAATTATTGATAAATCACCTTGATAATCACATGTCATCAATATTTAAATGCTCATGTTTAGCATCTATAGATACTTTAAACATTTTTCTTTACTGGCTTCTACACTCTGATGGGGTGAAAGACAATCAGGACACACGATCCGAATTGAAGTACAAAAGGTAATTTGTTTAAAAGTAATTTGTTTAAAACTGTGAGTAAATCCAGTAGTTTCCAGTCTCCTATTTGCAAGTTTGAGCTCTGTCCTTATGTCCTGGGCACACGCTGTACTCTGGAGCTTTGAAGTCGTGCCATTTGATTTCTCTCGTGAACAGAAGTCAATTTACCCTCCAGAAAATACCCCCTAAACCTCCTCTCTCTCTCCGTTAGCACAAAAAGCATATACTCTGCTGATTTGGTCATATAATTCTTGAATTTTTTCAATGAGAATCCATAAAAAAGTTAAAAGAGAATAATAATGAAGGTAACCAAAACTTTGCACTGTGTTACTTTTCTACTTTTCTTCTTTAATTGCTTTGACTGGACAATTCCACTGTATGAGATTATTAAACATATATCTTTTTTCTGTTGTGTTTATAAATGGTAAATTCTAAAATAAGTTGCAAAAAAGATAGCAAGAGTCAGGTGTCAAACAACTAAGACAACAATTTTAACACTCCACAGCAAAAAGTGTTAAAATTGACTCTCACAGAGACTATTTTAATATTTTCTCAAGAGTTTATATGAGTCCAGTCTGTTCTAGAGTTAATTTAACATTTTTGGAGTTCCTGTTTATCCCTGAAAGAGTTATATCAATGTTTTGAGAGTAAATTAATAACACTTTGTAGGGTTATCATGATTAAGCTAAACAACCCAATGATGGTTTATTTTTTGATGGTTTATTTTATTTTTAGTTAATTTAGGATGAAATTATATACAGAACTAGTTCAAACTGTTCTTCTCTGGCGGGAATTGGAAGTGGTGGGTTGGAGGTGCCAAATTAACACTAAGGGATGTTGAATTAACACTAGTGGAAGTTGAATTAACACTAGTGGAAGTTGAATTAATTTCAACCATAACAAACTCTGGCAAATAATAACACTAGTAAGTTGAATTAATTTCAACCATAACAACTCTGGCAAATAACCGCAACTCGAACCCCCATTTCACTTTCAGATAGTTACAAAAACACTTTTTGTGTTAAAAACAACTCTGAAATATTTTACCCTGAAATGTTAACCCTCCAGTTTTTGCTGTGCATATTAATGTATGTGTACAAGTCGAAATAAAATAGAAGAATAAGTATGCTACTGTACCCTGTTGCCACTCTCAGGCGCTCAGGGCGTGAATTTAAACATTTGTATAAATTATATCTCATACAATTGTGTTCTCGTTGATTGTATTAATTGTAGTAATTATTGATAAATTGCAATATATCATCCTATGTTTTAGTATATATTGGATATAGGAAATCATGACATGCGTATCATGATAGTTATCGTCAGACTCATGGCAATGCACACCCCATTCCTTTTCAAGTTTAATTACGCAGTTGATGTTTAATTTAATATTTTTGAGCTTTTAGCCATGTTAGAAAATGTTTAACTTCTTCAAAAACATACTTGGAATTGTGTTTTGTTCCACTTGCACATGTTTCAGTAATGTCTACATCTGCATAGCTGAAAATGCTTTATTCCACCTTGTGATGTCACAAAGCGGTAATTTTCATTTTAACAGCTGCCTTTTACCTTTTGTTCAGTAGAAGTCGGTAATTCCAGAGCTGAAATCATCCAAATGATTCGATTTTACCTTTTCAGTAGAAGTCGGTAATTCCAGAGCTGAAATCATCCAAATGATTCGAGGGAAGGTTTATGGGGTTTATCACATGACATCACAACTTGGAGCCGAGCGTTTTCCATCTGAGGGAAGAACTCAGCCTTAATATGCAGGAAACATGAATGAATGGAACTAAACACAGCTATTTTTTGATGAGGAAGCAGGATTATAACAGATCATAAAATAGCGTAGTACGGGTCCGTTAATTTATTTAGTATTTACACTCAAACATGAATTATGCATGTGGATATAGTAGTATACTGTAGAGTCTTCCAGTACAGGGAAATAGTACTTGAAAAAGCTCTCTCATTTTCCATTCTTCTCTCAGTCTTCTTTGATATAAATCATAATCACATTTCTGATATCCTCCCCCCAGTATCCAATATCTCTGCACCATAGATTTCAACCTCTATCCTGCATATATTTGTGTGTATATGAATACGTGAGTGTGTGCGTAGTCGGGTGAGCTCTCACGGCCAATCTGCTCACTCAGCACGCCACTGCAGCAGACTTAAGGAGAGCTTTTCCTCCAGCTCTTTCACTGTTTACTAATGGACCCAGTCACCCGTGTGTGTCTCCCAAGGTGAAACGTATTACCATGTAGACACTGCAGAGAGGGGCTGGCTTTAGCTGCAGTCAGACGTGTGACATGCGGCTTCAGATAGTGCCGAGGACCGCCTTTGTTTTGATGCGAGCGACACGCGGCACGAGGACCCGGAGCGCGTCGTTATAATGAGGCGTATGTGAAAACGCTAAATTGTACGTCAGCAAAATGATTCTTCTGTATTACCTTAGTGATTAGCGATGGCTCGTTTGATGGCTCGTGTGAACTGGTGGAACCGGATCTCATTTTTCAAACCAACCTTCTTTTTCTTTCTGGTTTTTATGCATTTTTAGACAACAAAAAAACAAGAATCAGCACAGAAGCATGTGTGAAATCAGTGTGCACATAAAAACATATCTGACATCACAATAACAGTTAGTTTTTGTTATTATTAATATTGTAATGCAACATTTTTACTTAGATTATGCATCATTTCCAAGAGTAAACACACTCCCACTCTCAGTTTGAAACATTTTAAACAGATCTGAGCCTTTGTCATTTCTCTTGTTGATGAGTTTGTTCTCGTATTGGATTCTGTCATATAAATAAATATAAAAGAGCTGGTCTTTTGAACAGCTCTTGGAAATGAACAAATCCAAAAGATTCGGATCCCATAAAAGAGCCAAAAGTCCCACTGCCGCTATATTACGTATGTTTTTCCATATTGGCTGTTTGGAAGCAAATGTACAGATTTTCACCATTAACCCAAAGGTTGGCAGTTCACTCTCTGCATCTGGCCGCGCATGCTGTTGAAATGTCCTTGGGCAAGACGCTTAACCTGCCTTGCC
>JACN01045777.1:0-51774 GCA_000787155.1 Scartelaos histophorus
GAACAAATTATCTTCCATAGTGCCCCTTTAGTTTAATTACATATTATTTTAAATACAGCCCACATTATAAACTTCATGCCTGGCACATAGACACAATGAAGTCAGTGGATAGTCAGGTTTGGACCCATGCTGTGTGCCCATGTTCTCTAGTGTGTTTGGGGGCACACAGGGGAGTGGGTGGCACTGACTGGTGTTGTGGGGGTGAACTGTTTGGAATCAAATCTGTGGTGAGAGCTGCTCCTCGAAGACGTGGTTTAATCCAATTGGGTCCCCTGTCCACTTCAAAGCTCCAGGTCATGTCTGTGGGTCGTCTGTTGGAGCAGATCCTGTGTTTTGTGTTGTACAGGTTCATGGTTGATGAGAGCCAGGGGCACACAGGGTCTTTTTATGACATTAAAGCAGATTGTGTTATTGTATACTAGTCTATGAGACATATCTCTGCCAGTAGATGACAAATGTGGTTGTGTCATTTTGTAGATCCACTGAATAAATGCTGTTTAAATTAGAAATATATTTATTACTTTTAAAAAAAAATCATCATTTGGAAGTTCACATTTACTTTTGAGTTGCACATTTACAGCATTTTCTTAGCAGTCCAACTTTTTTTCCAAACAAAACATTTGTATATCCTTAATCCTTAATCCATTATCTCCTTAATGCTAAATATTGTTAGGTTGATTAAGTTTGTTTCTAGCTTTAAGTAAATAATGCATATTCTCTGTGTATTTGGAGTATGATGTAAATATGATCAAAGTTATTAAAGTCATTTCTTAAATTGGACACTCTTGGCGGTAGTTAAACAGAATTATGTCCAAGTATTTAATCATGCTGTAATGTAAAGTGCATATTTTCCCAGCTGTTTCTGGAGTATTTTCTAAACGATTATGGACAATTAAGTTCCTTTTTTTATTGATTATGGAGATTTAATCTTCTGAAAAGCATGTCCAGGCAAACAACCCGTAAGTTGAACCATATGAGTCAGAGGACCATTAATGGATGCTCTGGATTTTTAGAAAGATGTCCAATTCCAATCTTTATTTTAATAAGATCTTCAGACTAATTTAGCCTATGAAAGATTATTTGCATATATATGAGTGCTATATGTAAGATGGGAGAGCATGTTTCTTTGGGAGTGCCCATTTGCATAGCTATTGTGGACTTTTGCAAATGAGTTTTACCCGCAGACACTGGCCTTAATCTCAAGTGTTTCAGAATGAGACCAAAAAAATTATCCTAAATGCCTGTGTGTATATCTCTGGTTACAGAATAGAGAATACAGCATAGAGATATAGGGAGTATAGGGGAAAGTTACAGTAATCCATAGTGCAAAAGACAAGTCAACAATAACTGACTGAAACATACATTTAAAAAGCAATGCATTTTCAACCAATTTTTTTATTTGCTCATATTTTCTGTAGAAGATACTTAATTTCAATCTGTTTGAAAAATACAATCTGACAGAAAAATACATTCAATATTCTTACATAACCATTCAAGTGAACTGCCTTTCTAATCGCTTAATACTTTGCCTGCAATAATAACGGCTAATAAACCTAAGCCTTACTCGTCTTAATTTCTATAATACTTTCAGTACATTACACTCCCTTGAATGGGCACGTTCATACATGTCTTTAGGTCTATTTGCACAACACAGTCACATCAAAGCAGCCTGTCTGCATGCAGTCATAGCACTAATTGAATGAACATAGTTGTTAATTAACAATTAAAACAATGGCACATCCTAAGGCCCACATCTATCACAGTAACTGCTGACCAGACTCCCATTCAGTTACAATGAGCGGGGAAGGCTGCACCACAGCGGGCCACATGTGTAATGAACAAGATGGTGCAGACTTGTATGCACGCTGTCCCTCTGTCAGCACAAAGCACACTGCCCCATTCATATGCGCATTCCTGTCTCTCCACTCCAGCAGCCCAGCAGGTTCCTCCTCTGTCCTCTGCGCTCAGGACAGGGCTCTGACGCACTCACAAAAGGGGTCTTCAGTCTGTCCCCCACCAGACAACAGGCAACAGCATAAAGACCCGGAAAGCCACAGCGACATGTCCAAGAATGGGCCGGGGGTGGTGTCCAGGGGGAGAACCAGGGGACATAGTGCAAAAAGAGGCCAGTGTGATGGATGGATGAAAGCTATACAGATATGTGTGTCTACTTTAACAATGCATCCTCTGCTGCCTATTCCGGTGTGATTGTTGACTAGAGTATGGGCCCGGTAGATGCAGAGCTCCTAGAACAGTGGTGGTCAGTCCTCAGATATAACACATGTTTATTAATGTGGACTGTCACATATTTAATAAACATAAAAAACATGCTGAATGAATATGAGGTATTTTGCAGCCAATATAGAAAGTGCTGAACAATAAACATATGACATCTTCTAATTCTGCTTAGTCCGCCACTAATAATTCTGGTGTGTAAATATTCTTGTACAATAGACTTGTCAAATATGTTACAAGATTACAACTTACCAACATAAAGTATTATGTACATCTCTTATCCTGTACACAAGGCATCAAAAGAAATCAGCTTACACTATGTCACATTTCTGATGGGGGTCTGCTACCTTCTTGTCTCGATATGTTACTGTGCCTGGACAAAAAAATACCCTGAAAATATGCATTCCAACTGCAACCTGAGTCGATTCTCCACAGTTCTGACCTGAAACTTGGCCCAGTGGCATCATCTGCTTGTCTCCATGAAGAGACAGTAGATTAATTTAAAGCCATGCCGTGAAATTCTCTACGCAAAATTTAAAACTACAGATGCCCGACCCTCAACCCAAAAATTTACATAGTGCACTTTTAATGTTAATCTCTCTCCTTACCCCAGACAAAAGACAAACATAAAGGCCACATGTCAGGGGGTAGACTGGGGGGGTGGTAGGGAGCAGAGCGTGTGGGGCCTAGTGCAAAACCAGGGCAATGCTGATAGATGGATGAGGGCTCTTCCGTGTCCTGATTGGTGGATATTTGTAGTTTGCCCGGGAACAATGGAATGCAAACATGAAAAGCAAGCACCATAATACAGCACTTTGGGGTGATGAAGAAGCTGCTAGGGAAATGACCATGCAAAGCATACCCGGGGACATATTGTTCACTCTGGGCA
Source organism: Scartelaos histophorus (assembly GCA_000787155.1). NCBI lineage: Eukaryota > Metazoa > Chordata > Actinopteri > Gobiiformes > Gobiidae > Scartelaos > Scartelaos histophorus. The sequence continues at coordinate 3,125 of JACN01045777.1, forward strand.
TTGCATGACTGTCTATTTGCTCAGATGCTGATTTGTGGCTTAGTCCAGCCTTCGGTTTTCTTTTGCATATGGCTTTAACAGTGTCCGGCACATTTCCTTAGTATGAAAGCAGGGTGAGGACTGATGCCCCACCTTGTCTTAAACAGACCGTGAGCCACAAGGCTTTGTCCACTGCATCTGAACTCAGATAAATTTAAAGTCAATTTGTGCAACATAAAATTAAATAGTCGTCCTCCAACTATTCCCTCATATTCCACATTTCAAAAAAAAGTGGCACTTCTGCGGCATTTTGGTGTAGATTGCATTACTCTACTATTCCTGCCCATAATAGACACATTTTGTATTGTTGGAGTTGTACAGCTATTGCATATTGATGAATGTAGTTTCTAAAACCTATAAATTCTATAAATTAGAAGAAACATCTTTTCTATATGGCTATTTTAAGTAAAATTATCTTATCGCTTTTATTTTCAAATCATAGTGGCATAGAAAATGATTTTACATTTGATATGTGAAGTTTAGGTCTAAGTTCCAGGCATTATTCTTGTGTTTCTTCAGTGGCTACTAGCTACATGCTACTGTGGCCTGTTTATTTTACATTGGGTCATTATTAACCATCAAACATGCTCATATAATAATCTTCATTTGTTAGCTTTTTTACAAGGTGCATTTTGAACATGTCTTTGAATATGTCTTTGAATATGCTCCTGTATTAATCTTCGTGTGTTAGCTTTTTTTTACAAGGTGCATTTTGAATATGTCTTTTGATAAACAAATGTGTCACAAGCAGAGACTTTTATGACGTCTGCAAATCTTTCTTATAAAGCTTGACTCTGCACCATTTATAGACTCTGCTCCTTCTTCAAAGCCTGTGTGATGTATGTTTTGAAGCTGCAGTTGTAAGATGTGGCTGATGTGGGGGGTACACACAGTTAACTCTCACTATTATAAACACACTGGGCTGTTTTCTGGTATGTAGTGGTTTATATCACATCTGGGACAGCGTCTGTGCCACTCTTTGAAGTCAGGAGTCAGACTATTTGATATTGTGACTGACTGAAGTTTCAACCAAGCAGTGACAAGACTAGTGTTTCTGATCTTATATCATATATTACCACAACATATGTGTGATAATGTGATTGTGTATCTGCTTTGGCCTGATCTGGTCCCAACTTGGAAGAGAAACATAGTGATAATTAAGTAAGTGTAATGCTGAATGCTATTTTTTTTAGTCCAGGCTAAAATAAACCAAATACCAAAAACAAATGTTACTTCCATTTTTGATCACTGAAAGCAATGACCTTACCGCTACTGAGTATAGACTAAATGTAAAGCACCTTTAGTATCTTGAAAGGAACTAGATAAATCCTCAGCATTATTCTAAATAATAAAGAGCACTTATAGTCAGGAAGCATTATTGCCACAGACAGGTTTGATGAAAGAAGGGCAGATGCCCTGGCCTGGGTCACAAATTAGTTTCTTTGTCTCACCCCAGTCTTTAATCTCACAGTGAAGCTGTGATTCATGAGTCTGATCATCCATCATCTTTCATTTGTGACAGAAATCAAAGCCCACATGAACTCCTCATGTGAAAAACGTGTTTGATCCACAGAGCTATGGAAGGCTCAACCAGATACATGTGAATGTCTGAGCCAGTTTGAAATGCTGCCAGTATATGATGTTTATGCCAGGACAATAAAACTAGTTTATAGTTGCTTTGAGCACAGAAGTTGATGAAAAGTGGAGGCTTTTTGTTGAAAGAATTTACAAAGTGCTCAGAGGAAAACACATTTTCTTAATCAAATACGCATTGTTTGCACACATGCAGTTGGTATATATTGTATTTGTTTTAGCCTATGTAAAATACACTTCAGATGTATAAGTTTTAACATTAGGATAATAATCCTGGTATAGGGTAAAGCTTTAAGGCTATATTATATAAATTGTAATTGTGAGGTGTAACCACAGTTCATTATTTAGGCTATCCAAAATGTTACTAAACGAATAAAGTAACACATTTTTATCTAAATATGTTTTAATTTCTCGTTGATTTTAGGAGATGATAATCCAAAATGTGGTGCTGTGGATGTAAGGGGGAGCCACGATGTGACCATCCTGAACTTCAAGACACCGACAAGGTGCGACAGCCACATAGAGTTTACACTGCGAGACCGTCAAAATAAAACATTAAATCTGCCTCTACTTGTTTTGCTCAACATTTACGATTACGATTTCACACTACATCATATCTTCGATATGAGACAATACACAGTCATTTGGGCCTCCAAATCAAATCAGTTCGCTCTGAGTAATAAACTTAAACACAAATTATTTAATTTAGTCTTGTTTGAGTTGAGTCTTGTTTGACAGTCGTAGTTCGTCTGGCCACACATGGTGTTTTGCTCCAGATTTGGTGTCTGTTTACAATTACTCATTAAATTAAAGTTGATGTTTTTGTTACTGTGCATTCTCCCGGCAGTGAAACATGCAGCAAAGCTGTTGTTTGTAGCCAGATGTTATAATTTGGGCCACTCGCACCTTTTTATTCTTTTATTCTTTAAAAATAATTTGATCTGTTATTTGGTTGTGTTGTCATTAAAGCCTACAGACTGTCATGATGTTGTAAATTAGTTTTTTCTGAAGCCTCCAGTTGAACTTTAGTGTGAAGGCGCAGACCGGAAGTGCCTCGCGCTCTGCGCTGTGACTTTATTATTGTCCCGAGGATGCGCATTTTCTCTGCTTTCAGGGGGGAGGTTTGGCGTTGCCTGGACTCTCGCTGTTTAACTACATTTATCTGCGAGGACTGACCACAGCTCGGATTAAAAATATCTGTTAGTTTTTGCAAATCATCAGCCGCTTATTGTTTTTTGAGTTTCGGTAGAGAAAACAAGTTTTACGTTTACTAATCCTTTTCTCAGCAGGGAGACGCGGACTTTTGCGAGCTAAACGAGTTGGGATAAAAGGACTACCCACAGCCTCACGCACGTACCTACTTTTCGGACTTGTTTGGGAGCAACAAACACGAAAACACCTCTCATATTTATTATATCATTGGTTTTGTGATTTGCGGACTTTCCACACTTGTGCGCACCGCTGTTGTCTCTGGATTGTACAGGGGAGACGGGACAGAGTGGAGGCTTTTCTTCTCGTAGAAGTTTGGTACAAATGTGCTGAAACTTGTTCGCTGAATGCTGTGTGTTTTTTGGATTACCGGGGGTACTGCGGGCGGCTGACTTGTTTTGTCTGGGAATTAAACTTTCTGGAAAGTTTTTTTTTCCCCATCTGAAATCTCAGTTTTGGAGTCTCCCCACCAGAAGCATCGAGTGTTTGTTCCTCTGTAGTCGCCACCAAGGTGAGTCCATTTTACGCTCAGGCTTTTACGCTGCGAACCAACACAAGGTACAGGGAAACTGGACAAATCTGCGTTCATTTAGTTTTCTTTCACTATCAACTATGTGATCTTGCTTGTCTAAAATGTTTTATCTGTTCTGGTCAAAGTTGGCTACTTCAATTGCAGTTTGATGGGCATGTCTGAATGTGAAAGTGCCTCATCCCGCCTAATCAAAGTAAACCAAAGTAAATCACGGATATAGAAAGATGATGAATTAACTTTTCCTTTTCCTTTACTTTATTATTTTTACTATACTGAGTTGGCCCGCCTTATGATAATTATCGGAATACTAATGAAATGTAATATTAATTTTACGTTATGGTGTTGCTTAATTATTGTTGTGGTTAAAATAACACGCAACCATCATCTGTGAACCAGTCTGGAGGCAACGTAATGTTATGTAAAAGCTCTACATGTTATGAGCTGGAAGAGCAGATCGTCCCCGGGGAGTTCACCATTGAGGTTAAAAGTTCTAACATCCAAATGAAGCCAGCACCAGACATTGCAATTCTCTTAGTTTTTCACCCTTTGGCAAAGAGAGGACATCCACTTCTTATCCATGTCATAAAATGGTGAGGATGGCTCAGTCCTTCTCATGTGTTTTTCTTATTACTCACCCAGACAGTTTATAGCGGCTTTTGTGCCTGTGTACAATTACTTCGACTCATTAAATTCCCTATTTAATGTCTTTTGGATGCTTTACAAACACTCAGGGTTGTTTCTGCATTAGCCTCTTGGGAAAAAACACACAGTACTTTTGTATGTAGACAGAAAAGGGATCAGGGTGTCAACCAAATGGTACAGTGTCAGCTCACTTGACATTAATTGTTTTTGCACTAAGGTGTGATCTGGAGACACCTGATCCTTCTAGACAAACTGGGGGAAAGGAAGAAGTAGTGATGTTTGTTTTTTTTATTAAAAGAAAAGCCTCAGGATGCAAGAGCCACGTAATTAAAATGATACTTACTTAACATTTAGATATTCAAATAACCTTTTATGACTTGTATTATCAAAAATCACTGTAAAGCTTTAACTCTTATGTGAGTAATACTGTTGAGATGTAAAAATACTACCTCTTGAGTACAGTTTTTGACTATATAGAAGTGGATATGTGTCTCTAGACCCTATATAATAAAACCTGGGTACAGTCTAGCCTACACACTGGGCAGATTTAGGAAAGGGGCTACAGACTGGAGTTGTGGAATGTTATGCATGGATGGCAGTGAACAGTAATTATTGTGCTGGCCATGTTATGGGTTAGTCCTGTAACCTTTGTGTGGTTATAATGAGGGAGACTCAAAGTGTCTGGTACATCTGTCCAGTTAACAAGGGCTGCACAGCTTCAGAAAAACTATGTGATAATTGTGCTTAGTATTGTGAAATAATGACTTGCAGGCGTATCCTTGGATATCGTTGGTGGAAAAGCCTGGTCGAATGAGTCAAGGCGAGCTAATCAGGTTTAACCCGGGACTAAACAACGACTGCATTTGATAATCCAGATTAACGGGGGTCTTTTTAGTTGTCTGAGCTGTCCTTTTTGGTTACTCTACCATAAAATAGAAGTACAACCATCGATAAACGCATCAGTCTGGTACCAAAAGCCCCTAATGAGAACGCTTGAATAGTTGGACTGGTTAAGAACACTGGCAGCTTTCAATCTTTAGTTAGTTATTACCCTTCGAGTCTGTTTCCTGTTCAATGACTAATGAGCGTTTCTACCCAAACCTGGATACTCTGGATACTCTGTCAGAATACTTGGAACTGTAGAGGCCGTAATTAGACTAGACTCAAGTGAAAAAAACACATTGACAAAGCGCTAGTGCCCACTTTTGTTCAGTTTGATTGGATAAATAAAGAGGTTATCATAGGAAATTAGAACTGGGATTAAAATTAGAAAGGTGCACCATGTGACTTTTCTTGTGGGTTTCTCGTAATCCATGAATTTACTTCAAAGTGACAAAGTATTTTGAGTAAAACTTGTCAGTCTGTGTCTTGATATCAATATTTTGGTTCATATTAGAGCGTGACTACTTGTAATAAACAAAAAACCCCATTAAATTGAAAGATTTTTGAGTATTTGGCAAATAGAGCTTCTAATTTTGACATAGTTGTATATAAATAAGCTCTTATCTCCCCACTGAATTTGACTGGCTGGTTTTGTGAAGTACTTCCTCTGTGTGGACACTAAGACACTGAGTATGTTTAACTCTTGATCCCACGGGATGAGAGAGCACAGTGTCATACTTCTAAAGGCGCCACTTCCTCTTCCAATTATCAATGCTTGTCATAGCGAGGAGCAGTGGTCTTTCTTTGGTCCGTCTGTCGGGCAAAACAAACTGCTTTCTTGGAGCTGTCCCAAATCGTGACTCACGGCTTACACACTTCGACGATGACCAAGCTTTCTTTATCCCCTCCAGACCCCCCGACCCCGCTCAGCTGCTACGACACTGCGTGAGCTTTGGTTCTTGGAAAGTGAAATTCAATTGGTTTTGTGGGGGAACACACAATAATGTTTTCCAAATGAACTGTCACAGAGGCAGCCATTACCGCTTAAAGGAAACCACAGCTGCTTCTGAACATGAGTCTGTGTGAAGGGCTGACCAAGCTGGGGTTTGTCTGACCAAAATATGGAGCTATAGTTTTGAGTTGGCCTGGGACATTATTGTCTCGAAAATCAAGATTCAAGGCATTTGTTTGACACTTTGTGACAGCTCTGTAGAGCAAATGATCTCTGTGGGAGCCATTTTAGGCACTACACCAACTTCCTGATGACAGATGATCAGTTAATACTTTTCTTAAAAGCTACTCCCACAGCTTGTGTTTGTCATTCAAAATATCAACTTCAGCACAGTAAAATACATCTATCAACCTATGTCTAAACTGGGAACAGAATGCATCTAAGCCAAATGCAAAACCAGGATTAGGCCAAATCCAAAATAGGATAAATCTCATCTTGAATCATTAAATATATGGTTAAAACAGACTCCTGGGTTGGGCTGTGCATTGAGATTCAGTCACATGCAAAGATATTTTTAATCAAGAAGTGTACAGCTTACGGTCTATCAGTAAAAGCATTTTTTTGTATTAATGTTAAGTGTATTTTAAGATAAAATTCAACTGGAAAATGTGACGAATCAATGTGGGGAAAGAAAATGTGATTCATTTTTGTATTGTATTGCCCAACCGTACTCATGAACTTCACTGGTAGCTACGCCACTGTTTGAGAACCATAAAAAGAGTAAATGGAATCACATCGCTTTGCTCCCCCCTCTTTGCGTAACAAATTCTTCAAAGGACATAGGAGAGATGACAGGACCAAGAGTGCATGTTCGTATCTCACTGATGATGTCCACACATGTTGCGCAGAGGGTCACTGGCTGTAAAGTTGACGTAGACTGAGGAGTAGTGAAGGCTGCGGCTCATCCTCTAGGCTGCGGAGCTGTGAAAGTGAACTTGGACCAGCGTTTTTATGGTGATAGTCGTAATGACCTTAGACCGCAAGAGTCAAAACAACAAAACGTCTTTATCCAGAGATGTGAGCAGCATGTTTCTACACTGACGGAGCAAGCAGCAACGAGGCACTTTCTTATCAATGTTTTGCAAAAGCTCTTCAGTGGAGGACTATCTCTGTGCATGTAGACACAATATAAAATTACACTTTGGGAGGGATGTTTTTCTGTTTGCCACAGATTAGCATTGCTTTTATATATTGCAGCACTTTATATGCCAACAAATATAGGCTGAATACTCCATAAGTTCCATAAATTTTAGACATCACAAAGATACTAACAAATAGAAGCTGATTAATCAATTATTACAGCATTTCCCATCAGATCATCATTATCAAAAGTACATAAAAGTCACAAAATATAACATAGACATAACAATGATACTATATTTGTTTCATAGTGGTGTTCCTTATCATACACTTGTTAAGTCCAGATTTAGTTTTAGTTAGGTTCCAAATTTGATGTGGTGCATAATTATGTCATATTTTCTTGCTCATTTCTTGTTTCTAACAATTTTCTGCTTCATTTCCCCGTGTGTAGTGCAGCAGTATCCATGCCGCGCTGCTGATGCCCAGGTCTGAATGGAGAAGCTGTCGCAGAGAAGCCAACGGTCGTAGCCCCTTGTTCAGGATGCTGACGGGGCATTGCTTACTCCTGCTCCTGGCTTTATGCGCACAACTTTTGAGCACGCACTGTCGACTGGCCAGCACAGATGAAGGTGAGGGACATGGCTCATACGTTATATTTCTCATGTACTTTTTAGAGTGATTTGGATTGTAGTCGTCATCCATTTCAAATCATCTTTTAGGTTAATTTTGAAATGCGAAAGGTTTATTTATAATTCTGGTCACATAGGAAGGGAAATTAGTTGGTTCATCGAAGTATTAAAGGTGCATTGTGTGGAAGGCCCGTCAAATACCTTGGATATGTTTCATAATGTGGTTTTAAACCTTTAAACTAGACTAAGTTACAGGTCATATCTGTGGAGAGTCAGAATGCCTGTTTTTTAGGTATTTTGAGCACTAAAACCAGCTAGCTGTTATACGGTGGAACATTCCAGGTAGATCAATGCTATATCCAAGGATGCTTCACTAGAAAATTTACACAATGCCCCTTCCAAGTAAGAAATATTACGCTATGGTTATATTAAAACTCAACATTCTGACTTCCCTTGGTGTAGTAGTGGACCCATAGTTTATCAATGCTTGGGGCCGAACCAAGATCGCTCTGACTCGTAGCTGGATACTGTTTCCTGGTTTGAGTTTTATTAAACGCCCTGTATCCGAGTGGACTCACCGGGGCAGTCTTATCTGGCCCGTTGCCTTGAGAAGCAGACCAGTGATAATCAGAGCTTTGTTCTTGTGCAGGAATGTAATCCTAACACACTCCAGGCCACACGGACACTGAGGCCTGCCCTTTGTAGTGTGCGTGTTCCCACTTCCCCCTTTCTCCTCAGTCTGATGTTTGTTAAGTGCAACAAATTCACCACAGACGCTCTTTGCATTCTTTTTTTGTGGTGGTGATTATGTAGTATCCAAATATGTACCATTGAAACACGCAGATGGGAAGTCAGAGCACATATTAACTTCTGAAGCAAATCACAGTAGCACTTCCCAAATTTACTTTCGCATAAAGTATAGCTGTAACAAAATGATTAGTTACTGTTGCGTTTAATCAAATAATACTGCCTCAATGGCCCTATGACCTTTGTATTTCCCCTGATACGAGTTTTAGTCACTTTTGTTGAAACTCTAAATACACTGGATATGCCGCTGCAAATATACACATATTTTACTTGTTATTATTCCAAGATCCATTTTGTTTTCTGAAGAGGATTCATCCTGATTTAGTTGCAAGACGTGTTCTGAAAAGGGAAAAGCGCCACTGAAACCAAATCCTTAAAAATGTGTCTCTTGGAAGCGCTCCAGCAGAGTAATAGCCGGCTGGACGTGTGGGCAGCGAATTGGGATGTTTACACTCTGCAGTCGGAAGTGGAGCGCAGCCACTGGATATGATAAAGCCTCAACGTTATAATTAGAGATATTAGGAAAGAGGGTCTCTGTAGGGTCTTAAGCCCTAAAATAAACTTGGCGTAGCTGCTCTGGAGCCAACTTTGGGACAGGGAGGAGTAAATGGGTCCCATGTGTCGCCCCAAGGCAGCCCTGCTACCTCGTCCAGCGCTGCTCCTCTCCTTTTGTAATGAAAAGGTATTTGTTGTCACTGAGAGTAGAGTTAACTGCCAGGGAAACTATAAATTAGCCTGTTTTTGAAAAAGAGGAAAGAAGACGCTGCTCTGAGCCTGCCCCTCCTGCCTCGGGGTAGAGTTTCTTAGGGGAATGTTTGTCTTCTATGTCATAAATTTCCATTGTGGTGGGGGAATGGAGGTGGGGGTAGGTTGAAGCATTTACACCCCACCCTGCTGCTAATCACCAAATGGCCAGGTACTATCTATGCACAGCTCCCCCGCTCACCAGCCTGTGAATCCTAGGTCACTTTCCCCGCTCCCCAGGGTGTGACGGAGGCCTTCAGCTGTCCGCAAACAATCACAGCACACGCATTTGGTTGCATTCCTTTTGTCTCTGTGCAAGGAAACAAAAAGTGATATTCAAATGGCTCTAGTTTATGCATGCCTCTTTATTTGTCTAAAAGCTTTTTTGTCGTATAATAAGCCCTATACAAATTAAATTAATCTACGGTCTCCAGAGCCAGATTTGAAAAGAAAATACTAATTTGATTACCAACGTTTTCTCCTTCCAAGTTCAAAACTCCAATGTGTGTTACTAAAAATAAATTCAATGCCATCAAGTTGAATAATATATTGTCATGTGTGAGCTACTGTGTCCAAATAATTTCCCTTTTGGATCAATAAAGTTTGTCTAATTCTAAGTCTAATTAGCATTCTGACATGGTAGTACTAAATCAATTATCTTTTGTATATTCTGAATGCTCGGTGACTAAATTGGCGCTGACTAGTTTTCCGTGTTGCTCCAAAGTGCTAATTCATGTTGATTGTGTCTCATTTAAAACTGAAAAGGCCACGCTGGGGTGTATTCAGTACAGAGGTGGACTGGTGAACTTTTGGGGCTCTGCTAATGGCCTTTGTCCCAGTCTTTGGCTTCCTGCTAGTCTCGCCTTTTGTCTCTTATCAATCCTCTTTATGCGTCTCCCACCTCTTCACTCTGCGCTGGTCAAATTAGCGGAGGAACGTGCCAATGTTTTTTCAGCGTGGCACAAGGAAAAGGCCTCGACCGTCCAGGCTCACTGCATTCAACCATCACTGCAGAGAAGCAGGAAATCCCACAAGTCATTCATGCAGCATATTGCTTCCTATCTTGTACTCGGAGTAGGTTCCAATGACTGGTGCCAAGCCCTTTTCCCCTCATTCACACGCTGTTGATTTTTAGCTCAGAACATAAGTTTTTGGGGAAGGTTCATGTCATTTGTCTAATTTCCAACCATGTCAATCAGGTTTTTGGAAAAAGTCAACAGATCTTTTATAGTTTGGCACTGTACTAATAAAATATTGCCCTTAATCCACTTTAATCTAATCAGTGAACCCTCGGAATACTGGAAACTTTTGATGTACGTGCCAAGTTATGTGTATTAAACCATGTAGAAAGAGACAATTATAATTTTAGTGTTCTTTTTTATATAATTTTAACCACAACAGTGTATTTGACTCCCATTGTACTTGGATTTGAAGGGTTGAAACTAGACTAAACACTTTTTTGAGCTTTGGTAAATTTTAGTATTGGCTGGCTGATGATGGCTATGTCAAATTTTATGCCATACTATTATTAATATCAACAACCGCCTTCTGCATTACATGTATGTTCTGCTTGTCCTTTGCGAGCAGAGACACAGTTATTGATCTTGATGATGTCTTGCTTAACCAAATAACCCGGGATGTCTTATCAATGGCGTTTGTTCCCAAGGCAACTCCCCGTACGTTGCAAACAGTTCTCGGGCCTCGCTTACGCCGTTTTCCGAATACACCCTCTGTCTCCTAAAACCGCTCAAACATTTCTTCTGCTTCCCCCTATTCAGTTTGTTTTGGAGGAGAAAGTTGATCCTACCCCCTGGCCCCCTTTTCCTGCTGGGATTAGGAGCCCTGTCAGACATATGTGATCCAGGAAATACCTTTACTAGGCCCAAGTGGGGTCACCATAGCAACTGGCACCAGAACCTGCCTCTGCAAGCCCTCGGCCTTCTGCACATGCTCCGTAGAGATGTCCTTTTTAAACTTGGATTATAAGACAAAACAAAAGCCTTCGTCTACGCATAGGAAATCCTGCAATGATCATAGCCTTTATGTGGGAAATTTTGGATCTTATAGTTGAATAATTGTCTTTTTATTTATTTATATTCACTTTTTTTAGATAATAAAGGAGGTTCTTGAAGGTAATGGTCTAGAATGAATGACATTATCCTACACTCAGGCAGCGCTACCTCTGACCTCTCATTGTTTGGGAGCCTTTTGTTGGGACGATGGGAGGGATTACGCTGCAGGTTTGCTGATGTTGACATAAAGTTGGAGTACTGTATGGTTATGCTTCCTGTGCAGGGCCAAACAAATGTCTGTGATTGCGTGCTTACTTTTCATATGTGTACTGTCAGCAGGTTGTATTTTGATTTATCTAACTTTTACTTTTCACTGTTACTGTGGCATACTTGCATTACAAGGCCAAAGGCAGTTTATTGTGGGTTTCCTTGCAAAGCTTTATCTTGTACAACTTCACTTTATTTCCATGTAGAGTGGTTTGTTTATAATCATTTCTATTCCAGTTATCAGTTAAATGTTTGTGCTTTTATGTGCCTGTCATTTGGAGGAAGTATCCTAACGCGTTCAGGAAAGGCCTTGTACTGTAGGAAGTTGTAAAAGAAAATCACTTGTTAACAGATCCTGCCGGGCATTATTTTTAGAAGCTGCTACAAGAGTAAGAATGCTACATAAGTCGGACAGTGGCGATTTCTCTGCCTTTGTGCTCAGACAAACAACACTATTGTGATGGACGATGTGTCAGCAAAATTGGGTTACCCCCCTCCCCCGGTGGACTACGTAGTCATTTAGCACAGGAGGGCTCAGGTGTCCCGTGCTGTGACGCCTCTCCGCTCTTCACTGCTCTAATCAAATTCCAGCTCCGCTTGTAAAGTAGTTGCGGCCCACCCTGCCCCACAACAGGCTTTGACTAATTTGGGATAAAATTGAATTTACAGGTGAAGTAAGATGGGGAAAGTGCACAGTGGACAGTGGATATAAGGGGGGAAAAAGGGGCTTTGTGTTTGTGAAAACTTTTTGTGAAGTAGTGTCCAATACCTTGTGCAGTTTTTTTAAATAAAAGGTAGACCTATATCTAGATATATAAGAAATACAAAATGCACAACATAGATTTTGTTAAAATTCACATAATGGGTAGAAACGATTTTTTCTATTGAGTGAAGTTTGCATAAAATTAAAGTTAATTTTTACAAATATTTCTTAGATTTCCTTTAAAAAAATGATGTTCAAAGGATGCAACTGCTTTACTAGATTTGATAACAGCCACTGAAATAATCTTTTGTTGTTGTTGTTGTTCTGAACCCTATAGAAACACAAATTGAACCGTACACTCTCTTACTGGGGGATCCTCTGGCCCTAAGCTGCTCAACAAAGGACACGGACCATGTGGTGAATTGGACCAAAGACAATGTGGTGATAGTGGACGGTGAACACACTCACATTCGGAATGGACAACTGGAGATCGAGACTGTGGAGCTGACCGACTCTGGGCTCTACACTTGCACCACCTTTGGCAACCACAGCCTCTACTTCAATGTTACAGGTGAGGATATTTTAAACAAGTTAATAAATTGTCACACCCATGACCTTTTAAAGCAATTAACTTGAAGAAAATGTCAATCAATTCATATTCACTAGGCATTTGTACTCAGGTAGGGGTTTTGCTCAAGGACACTGTAGCGCCATCCCTCTGATTATTGGAGGACTGCTGCCAGCTGCTGGATTCTGAAAACAAGAAATGTATTATTAATATATGTCCTTTATTGCAGTTGATACTATGGCTTCATCAGAAGATGATGATGAAGATGAAGAGTCTTCATCAGAGGAAGCAAAGTTATTGGGCAGTCAGAAGAAGATGCGTAAGTGACATTTAAAAATATCCAAACCATCCATCGTTTCCCTTAAATGAGTCATCTAATTCCTTTAACTTTTACAGTTTGGTGGCTAGAAGGAAAGTGATTTAGCTCTGAATCACATGAATAACTAGAGTAATGACACATTCAAGCGCCTTAGTGAGTAATAGTGGTAAACCTGCTGTGTCACAATGTTATGAAGTACCACCAATCAGACCTCAGCAACTGGGCAAACCAGAGTGTGGCAGTCATGCTGATGTTTCTATGCATACCCTAAATCTTCTATCTATAATCTATTTTGTTATTTATATAATTTTTTTGTATGTCCAACACTAACCACATTCTTCTTTCTTTAGCTATGAGTCCCCAGTGGGTTCAACCAGGGAAAATGGAGAAAAAGCTCCATGCTGTGCCGGCCAGCAAGACTGTGAAGTTTCGTTGTCAAGCCAGTGGTAACCCCACGCCAACACTCAAATGGTATAAGAACGGCAAGGAGTTCAAGAGGGATCATCGCATAGGAGGATTCAAGGTTTGTGGTGTTTTTCCTCAGTGTATGTTCCCTCTGCATAAACCACTACCATTGTGGATCTGTACAATATTTCTGCTAAAGGGTCAAAAGTGCCTTGTTACAGAGTGTCTCAATCACGGTGGAACATTACAGTATTTTAGACACCATTGATTACCTGGCCCTTGTGATAAACCATGGTACTCAACTTTAGCATAGCATTTCATCTTCACCTGTTTGGAGGCCACGGTGATCTCATCTCTATATCTGATCTCCGGCCCCTCCCTGAGTGTAAAGTGGAAAACCCAGACAAGTTTCAAATTTGAACTCAAAAACAATGCGGCTGAAATCCAATGCTTCTAATGAAACGTTGTACCATATTAAGAATACTTCCAGGTGTGTGGGAGACTTTAGCCATCCCTATTCTTTTTTGTTTTACTTTTGTCTTTTAAAATGGCTTTATTTTATTGCAGAAAAAGTACAGCCACCTCTTGATATGTAGTGTTTTACGATGACTTCCATTCATGACATCCTTTTATTTCCAAGCAAACGGTTTTCATATATGTTGTTAATGCTGATAACATGAAATATGGATACGAATTTTTCAACGGTCTGGGTCAGTCGGACTGTTTACACGGTTTCGTAAGTTTGAGGAGTATATCTGTACTTCCCCCTCCTTATCACTTTTGGTTGTAGTCACTAAAGTTTACTGCTGATAATATGACTCATATCGGCTTATCACTGCAAATGGCTTCTTTTGAGAGTGAACGAGCTACTTCTTGGCTGGTCTTTGTGATCTGATGCTGTTTATTGGAGGTAGTAAATCTTGTGTTTTTATGTACCTTAAAGTTTTGCGATGAGTGCAGGTTGAGGCCGTAGTCGCGCAGGTGTGTGGGATACTTTACATGTTAACGGAGGGAAACGTCTTCTTCCATCTGTTTGTCCCATCATGTGCAGACCAGTCCAGCCCTGTCCTGCGTTACTACAGCCTCTCTTAACTCCACAGCTGGAGCGTATTTAGGAGTTTCCTCTCAGCTGCCCATCTCCACCCTGCAATGTCAGATTTTACTTTTGGACTAAGCGTTTTCAAGAATTCAAACTGAAACCAAAGCATCATCACTACTGCTAAAGATAAAATGATGATTAATCTGAGGTTGGTTTTGGCCCCACACTGCTTGCTCAGTTCAGTAAATTGCAAAAGTACATGTCATCTTCATTAAATACTATTTCATAAATGCCTTAACCCCTTAAAGGCGCTAACTTTTCTGATGGGGGGTCTGCCATAAACTTGTTTCAGTGGATATATTTTACTTTTTCTTTGCCTGAAAGATTTCACAGTATGGCATTAAACTCATCTATGCTGCATTTATTATTACAGGGGATTTACTGCTCAAAAATACTACGAAGCACACCTCTCTACACATCTGACCTGTGGATTTGTCTCCATGGAAATAGATACGTTTAATGCCATACTGTGGAGCATGTAGACAAAGCAATAGCATTTCCATGAAAACGAGGAGAAAGTTACACTGTGCACCTTTAAGCATGAAAAACGAGGAGATGAAGCACCCTCCACCAGAAAGTTACACTGTGCACCTTTAAGCATGAAAAAATGTGGCTGTTTGCTGCAGATGTTTCAAACAGTGAGACCAGGTAGAGGGTGCTCATGGAAAAAGGATCAAACATTCAAACACAACAAAATCCAGGCACTCCAAAGAAGTAAGAATTGCACAAGGAAAATGCATAGTTAAAAGGCCTTTTATTTAAATGGCCATAGCCAACATGTTTCTGCAACAATTGGTCTTCATCAGCGCTTAGTTATTTAAGGATGGGCGTGGCCTTTAAGAGAAACATATCAACCAATAATAGAGACAGATGCTGATTGGAGCACGTTTAAGCATATTTGACTTCTAAATTTAATACATTTATAGATTTACACATAACTAATTAAGGTTAATATTTTACAGTTAACTAAGCCACGCGGCACCTTCCTCATCTGGCTACAGTTTTTCAGTCTAGGTGCCATGTCTACATCTGTGTAGGGGACGTCTTTCATTCCTCCCGCACTCAGCTTTTATGGCCAGACGTCTATTGTTCATATCGTCTGTACGAAGGGATTGAGTAATGTAGACCACATGCATGAAGCCAAGCACAGCACATCTGGCAGTAGGCAGCTGGATTCCCTCATCACGTTTTAGCTAAATGAACCCGCCGTATGGTTGGTGGATATGCAGGTTTGATGTTGCTGTTGCCTTAGAGGTTGTCTGGTTAATCACACACTGCCAGTCTTGGCAGATTTATGGAAGAAAAATTATAACATGTCTCGGAAAAAGAGCCAGACTTGAGTTGGGGCTAACAAGACTAAGACAGGTTTGGGCAGATGTATATAAAACAACATTTTCCTGTGTTTTGTTAGGATCCGGTTTGTCAATCGTTGGGTGTTGTCAGGAAGGAAGTGGTGCAGGGATAGTTAAATCATCATCACGCATAATTAATATCATAATTCAACCGGCAGTTCTACAATACAGTGTCAAACTGTGGTGTACATCCGACAGCATCTGACTTCTTTTGGTATTAGTCAGCCTTTTGTGATTTTATGTTATGTTTTATCTAGACTTTATCTTGACTGGCAATTTGTTAATCCTATTTATTTTGGCTGTTTCATTCAGAGATCTGCCTTGATTTAGTTTATTTAAGCAGTGGACATTTTTGATAACATTGGTTTAAACATGAGTGGTTCAATAAATTGCTCTACCAACTTAAAAATCCCACTTTTTTGTTCATAGGTGCGTGACCAGGTGGGCACCATCATCATGGAGTCCGTAGTGCCCTCAGACAAGGGCAACTACACCTGTGTGGTGGAGAACCAGTACGGCAGCATCAACCATACCTACCAACTGGATGTAGTGGGTAAGTTGTATATTTTATTTGAACATTCACACAATCACAGTGACCCTAGTATTTTGTACAGTGGGATCTTTCTCTGAGTAATCATTAAAATCATACGCAAATCTACACAAATGTAAAGAAATCTACTACCACTTCTCTGATAAATGTTTACCATCACACACTTCACCCATAAAGCCTCCTCGAGAATATTATTATATTTAACACGAGACACTCAACTGGATTGCATCCATTTATAGTTCATAATTATACTGTATGCTTAGCTGCAAAAACAGCAATTATTTTCCCTGAAAGAAATTGCAGCCTAACCTGTAAAATGGCATGGTATCATATAAGATTAAACAGACCTGTTATTACTATAAGCTCTCATCTTCCCTTTTTAGGTTAGTGTTTTTGGAATGAGGGTAGCATTATATAAAATTATGCACATTCAAGTTTATCATGAAAATTGGTTGGTTTCAGATTCTGTAATGTGATACAGTCACTCTCAGAGGAGAACATCTAAGAACCTGCTGAAATATTTGTATCGTTATATCATCTTTATCATATTAGTTTTAGCGTCTAAATTCTCATATAACATATGTATAATATCAATACTACTATTTTGCCTGTACCATTTTAATTTAGCCCCTCAGTCAGACTTTGAACTGTAATGTCGTCAGAAAAAGCAGTGGGATGATTCTATAATTAAAGGGACATTTCATGTCCACTGGCTGGATTTATGAGTTGTTATTGTGTTATTGCCCTAATGGCATTATTGATTTTTGCAAAATATATCAATTTCTGTGCTGTAGAGAGCATTTTTGTGTTGTCCACTTTTCAAATTTCAAAGTTTCACTTAATTTATAAACCCCCAAATCCATATTTAAGTGCACATGGATCTAAATGTTAGAAAAGACTGATTTGTACAGAACATATGTGCTCTTTATTTGTGTATTAAATACTTTCACATGTGCTCGTCTACATTTTATTCATCATCAGGGTAACGCCTTGGATAATCCCTTATAAAACTGCAATGGTTCACTCTAAAGTCACTAACTCAAAACCACAATGAAGCCTCAGCTTTTCTGGAGTGAGATTTGAAAAGAGACTGCGCTGGCTTAACCCGGTTCTTTGAAATAGACATCCTGCTTTATTGCATACCCACCCTCAAAACTCTTCAGACGTCACCCGGATAACGCACAGATCATTAAACGCTCAGAATTCCCCGTTTTAAATCCATTACTAAAATAAAGTAGAGCCAATGTCATAAGGACATAAAACATTTTAAACAAATGTGGCGTCATAAGTACTTGTAGAACATCAATTTGAAATGTTAATTGCCTGTTACCCATTTGACAACTTAAAACACCTTAAAAACATTCATAATTTAAAAATAACAAAGGTTTATGCCAAATAATTATTTATCTTGCCAAGGGGGGTCTGTTTTGAAAATATGCTGTTATTTTTTAAAGGTGTAACTGTGTAACTTTTCGGTTCTGTTTCCGTCACCATTTTGTTTCCATGGACATGTCACTGCTCTGCTTGACATTAAACCGCTCTGCCTAACACATATTCAATTACAGGTGGTTTTATAGCTCAAAAATACTTTAAAAAAACAGGCATTCTGACTGTGGGCAGAGTTGCCTCTCCACAGATCTGACCTGTAGCTTGATCTGATTTGGTGATGAAGATAGAAAATGTTTAAAGCCACACTGTGAAACAAAACGATACCATCTCCATGAAGAAAAGGATCTGAAAGACTCTCCACCAGAAAAGTTACCCCATGCACCTTTAACGTTTTGTCCTGGCCTCCTTGTCATCCACAGAGCGCTCTCCTCACAGGCCGATCCTTCAGGCCGGGCTGCCTGCAAACCGCACAGCAGTGGTGGGCAGTGACGTGGAGTTTGAGTGTAAAGTGTTCAGTGACCCTCAGCCTCACATACAGTGGCTCAAACACATCGAGATCAACGGCAGCCGCGTGGGTCCCAATGGGCTCCCGTACGTCCGCGTGCTTAAGGTAGGAAGAAGATGCACAAATTCATTGTTTCTGTTTTCAATTATGATATTAATAAAATTCATCCGAAATAGTGTAATAACAATATCAAACCTGTGTGACTCTTTAAATGACAAGCAAGTAGCATGTTTGTTGGCAATTTCTCTTTATAGAAATTCTCCCTAATAACTTGGCAAGATAGATTTGCTTTATAATGTTCCTTTTTACTATTTGCAAAGTTTGCCATTGGTAGAAATAAAATAGAACAAATATTATGCTTCTTCTAAAAATGTTGTAACACTCAATACCATTATTCAAACAAATACAACCACTTGCTTATCATTTAATTTATTTGACTCACACAGATGTATTTGTTGTGTCTTGTGCCCATAACATGTTGTTTATTTCCAGCATTCTGGGGTCAATAGTTCGGACGCTCAGGTGCTGACCCTCTAC
Organism: Scartelaos histophorus; assembly: GCA_000787155.1. Taxonomy (NCBI): domain Eukaryota; kingdom Metazoa; phylum Chordata; class Actinopteri; order Gobiiformes; family Gobiidae; genus Scartelaos; species Scartelaos histophorus. The sequence continues at coordinate 22,000 of JACN01045777.1, forward strand.
AATGTGACTGAGGAGGAGGGCGGGGAATATACATGTAAAGTGTCCAATTATATAGGAGAAGCCAATCAGTCGGCCTGGCTGACTGTCACCAGATATGAGCCCTCAGGTAACCACAACCACCACCGCTGCTATGCCCATCAGAGGAGCCTCCTGGAAGCGTAGGGCCACGTACAAGCCCCTAGACAAGCTGTTTCTCTCCTCCCTCCCCTCATTTTTTTCTCCTGCCTCGGTGCTCCTGACTGTAAATGACGCTATGGAAAATTCTCAGCAGAACAGTTGAGAGTGTTTAGACCCTGCGTTGTGTTGTATGCCTGAGCTGTGCCCTCCTAATTAAGGGCCTCTCTGCCATCTTCTTCTATTACTGCCACTCCCTGCCCTTCAAAGTTTTGTGTGTTTTTTCCACACTTCCTACCCATCCTTCTCCTACTGTTGTTTTTATGCTGTTTTTACGAGCCCACTTTCCATCAAGAGGCTTAGTATAATCCAGTCTAGTACTAAAGGGCTATTTTCTATTCTATTTCTCAGCTCCAAAAAGAAAAAAAAAACATAACCAGTGGCCATGCTTACAACAATGGCATAAGATTGAGATTGAGTAGTATTACTGCCTCCAGGACGTCCATTCAAAATTATTTTCTTGGGTGGTCCATTGATTTAATACATAAGCTTTAATGCATACTTAAAAATAAAGTGCGTTTGTTACAGTTTAAGTTAAGGGAGTCTAAAGATGGTGGAAAGGCTCATTGTGTGTGTTTGTGTTTTGGTGTGTGTGTGTGTTTGTGTGTGTGTGTATGCGTGCTTGTGTTTGTGTGCTGTTCTGCTGCAGACTTTTCCATGGTGACCATCTCGTGCATGTAGAGATGAGACGAGGTGTTGATGTGGTGATGGGATAGCCCAGGTCTGGACTCCTCTAACAGCTCCTCCACTAACAGGCTGGAGGGCTCTCCCTGACAGAGACCTCTGCAGTGGGCTCTTGGTGGTGCCTTTGGGGCCGATGGTGCTGGATCGAGAATAACAGCGCTCCTCTCTTCTCTGATCTCTCTCTCTTTCAAAAGCTTTTACTCATGGTTACTTTTCCTTCTTGGGCCTCTTGTTGGGTCTGCTTCCTTTGTTATTTTCTAGACCGCTGGCCTTAACACCACGGACAAGGAAATGGAAGTCCTCCAACTGAGAAATGTGTCTTTTGAGGATGCTGGGCAGTATACCTGCTTGGCGGGCAATTCTATCGGGTACTCTCATCACTCTGCATGGTTGACCATTTTTGAAGGTATCAGTGGTCCTGTCTTTCTCCTATTTTCTTCTTTGTGTCTTTATTCATTTCTGCCTGGACATTCATTATCACATTTATCAGAACGAGGTTAGTTTAACCTCAGCTCTGTAGAAAAATGTGTGGGGAAGCCAGGGCAAGTTACTTTACTTAAATTCTCTTCTGTCTGAATGCTCAGCATGGCTCTTACCTCATCTAAACTGATAAGATGGGAGTGTCCGTGCCATGCTCTGCTCTTTTAATGTAACACAGAATGCCAAACAATACAAATAATGAAATAGTTTCAGGATGAGACACTTCAAATTAAATTTCATTGAATGGCATATAAAGAAGAAAGAAATTAAGTTTACATGAAAAGTAAAGTAAAATGTAAGTGTCCTCTTCAGGTTAAATAGTAACCCCGCAGTGCCTCAAACCATCTGACATTATATTTATTGGCCTGGGGCAGGTTGCACGTCACTATCACTAAAGGCTTGTTTGGCAGCTCTAATGAGACTCCACTTTGAACTCCTTGTACTCTCTGCTCTTTAATTGGTGTTGATTTGGTGAAAAGCTGATGCTCTTTGACAAGCCGGATAAATGACATTTATTACTGATGTCATTTCCTGCTGGGAGCTTTGATAATTGCCCCTCTGAACTGGAGTGGTCCCATTCGTGAGGGTCCGAATGGACATTTGTGCAATTATCAAAGTGCTTGTCAGTCAGCTCCTCCACACAAGAGCAGTGCACTTGTGTGGCTGGTGTTTTCGTTTAGGGTTGTGATTGCACAGTGTTGGTACGGCAGCCATGGTTTGGGATAATGGCAGTTGTGGGTTTGAACGAATGATTTCAGCCACCAATATAAAGCAATCAAATGAATATTTTAACTTGTGACTACAGGCTATTTCTTGAAAATGTCACTATAAATGTGAAAGGCAGTTTGCTTACATTTGTTATACTGACTAAAATAGATTGTTGTCACAATACTAAAATGTCAGACTCTGTTGGTCCTAAGGGAAAGCCCCAATATAAAAAAGTTGTTTCTTTAAAATTACCATGTGTGGTCTTAAACCTAACCAATATACAATATTCAGGACTCATTGTCAAGCATGTAAAATAACATTATGACATTATAGTTGTATAGAAATATTTTGCACTGTTCATTTATTATTTGGTTTTAACTATAAGGAGAAAAGTCCGACGACCAGCACCTCAGGACTCATGATCTCAGTAGAGAGACAGATGTTAGATCTTGAGCTATTCAAATATTGTTTGACATATTATATTTCCCCCTCTTCCCCCACAAAGACTTATCCAAAACCAAGGCTTGCACGATACCCTCAAACATGGAAACAATTACACTCTGAGCACTGGTATTAATAAACGCTGGTGTTTTCACTGAACGGGAGGAAAAAAACACAATTTATCACGCTATAGTTGCTTGAATCACCAGCACACAACTTATTAAAATGCCTTAGAAATGCAGTAAAAAATGAGCATACCAATGTTAATGGTCCTTATCTTGGATAGTTATGAGATGTGCTTTGTAATATAGTGCCTAGTCACAGATAATCATGAAATATGAAGTAGAAAATTCAATAATGTGTGTGATGTGTGTGAAGTGTGGAGTCTTTGTGTGAAAGGTGGTTCCTTTGCTAATGTTTAGTCACAGAGCATAAACTGTATTTGCACTTTAGATTTATAATATAGGTTCTGCTTTTTAGACTCCGGGGAGAGAGTGAATGTGTGTTCTCCATCATTACATGTACAGCTCAGTGCAATATTTTTTTTATAAAAATAAGGAAGGGTGCTCTAATGTTACAAATTGGAGGAAATGGGTGCATTTTGGCACAGTATCATATACTTTCACTCTCCATACCTGGATGGGACTGTTCATGACAAGCAGTGGGATTGTGTCCAAATCTGACTCCAAACTCTTTTCAGTTCTTGATGAAATTAAACCCTCAAATTACAGTTGTGATAATTAGTCTCAGGTGAATTTTGTATCTTCAGTCCTTGCATCTATATTGCGCATTCTCCTGTAATTAAGTGTTTAGTTGTCAGCATCTTTCCTTTTTGCACTGAACTATACATTTACAGGTAAAGCTCTATGGTCCATGTTTTGTTTTCTGACACATCTCTTGTCGCCCTACCCTCCCGTGTAGCAGTACCCACTTACCCTCCAGCCAACCACACATACCTAGAGGTGGTCATCTACTGTGTGGGCTTCTTCTTCATCATCATCATGATTGCCATCACCATTATCGTCAAGATGCGCACCTCCTCCAAGAAAAAAAGTGACTTCAGTAGCCAGATGGCTGTGCACAAGCTGGCCAAAAGCATCCCTCTGCGCAGACAGGTAACAGAAAGTAGATAGGGGGTTTGCAGATTTACTTCTTAGCACAGGTCATTTTAGAAATATTAAAGTATGTCCCAAAATGTAATATTTTAAGTAAACTGCTCAAGCTTCAGTGTCTAATAATGATAATAATGGTCAATACTCAAGGGATATTTCTTGGGTTTACATTTTTATGCATCTAAAAGTTAAAAAATCTAATATCCAATCAAAAAATAAAGTCTCCCAGTTAGACAAATAAAAAAACATGTATTTCTAGTAAGTAAACATGTCTAGTTAGAAACTTCTGACTGCATATTACATGTCAAAGTTGTTTGCTTGAGCTGCAATAAAATAAAATCCTTGTCCATCAGGTTGGTGAGAGTATGCACAGTAAGTGTTTTTAAACAGTTCTCATTGTTCACAAGTTTAGGAATAATTTGACTGTAGTGATTTTGTGTGCCACTTCGAGAGAGTAATGTCACTGCTCTTCACATTAGGTCTCTGTGGAGTCCAGCAACTCTATTCACTCAGGAGTGATGCTGGTGCGTCCGTCTCGCCTCTCGTCCAGCGGCTCCCCCATGTTATCAGGAGTGTCCGAGTACGAACTGCCCCAAGACCCACGCTGGGAACTGCCCCGTGACCGGTACGTCTATTAACACATCGTTATGTACAGAGGTGGAAAGTAACTAAATAAAAGCACTGTACTTGAGTAAATGCTGGGTATCTGTACATTATATAAGATACTTTTTACTTTTACTTCATTACATTTGAGAGCAGGCATCTGTACTTTCTACTCCTCTACATTTTTGAGCACCACTGAAAAGTAAAAATACTTTTTATTAGAATTTAAGATGTACTGAAAATCCAGACACATTCATAGTTTAAGCGAACAGAAATAGAACGACCAATAAACAAATAAAACCACTAGGATAATGATAATAAAATATGAACACATTTTTTTCTGTTGAACAAAATAAAACAAATCTTACACTACATTTGATGCATTGTTAGAGCTCAAATACTGCATGAAATACTTTAACTTACTCTTTAAGTACACTTTTTAATGGTACTTTAATACTTAAGTAGATATTTTCATGTGATTCTTTTACTCTGTTCTTTTTCTTAAGTAACAAAATTGAGTCCTTCCACCACTGATTATGCACAAACAAGATCCTGCACCTAAAATGTAATATTTCCTATAATCCTCTGTTAAAGTGTGGCCTCATGTTATATATCCTGTCTGTATTCTAAATATCAATCTGAAGAACCTATAGCTGATCTTCTCAGGTTTTACCTATTTTGCCTTCACTAACTTCATCTGTGTCCTTGTTTTTCTTGCTGGGCTATAAATTCCTTGGGCAAGTGTGAAGTGTGAAGTATGAAGGAATTTATCTGCACTGCCCAGAAAAGTAAAGTTAGTCTGGGGGCTGATTTAAAAATAAAAATTCCACCTTATCTGTCTGGATATTATTATAATGTTTGTGCCACACCTATAAATGTGTTAATGCAATTTTCCTGTTCTTTCCATTTCAGACTTGTTCTTGGGAAGCCCTTGGGTGAAGGCTGCTTCGGTCAAGTGGTGATGGGAGAGGCTCTGGGTCTGGATAAGGAGAAACCGAACCGGGTGACCAAAGTGGCTGTCAAAATGTTGAAAGGTACATTTGCTAGTTTTGTAACTGACTGATGGTTATTTGGGGATAGAAATCCTCTAGCACTATTGCCTTCATTCTAGTGTCATCTACTTTGGATATGAGCCAAAGGGAAAATGGGAGAGCAGAAATAAAATTTATGAGAACCCTTGACATCACTTATAAAACCGTGTTCATTAAACTCTGCAGCCAGAGGAGCAATGATGGAGCAAAAGTGTCATTTATAGTCATAGAAAGTGCTACAGAAAGCACTTAGAGATTATCACCCACCTCACGTTCACATTGAATATTTTTTTCCACAAACATTTTATAAATAACGTTCCTGATGTGATTATTTCCTCCTCTCTCAGCTGATGCGACAGAGAAGGACTTGTCGGACCTGATTTCAGAAATGGAGATGATGAAGATTATCGGGAAGCACAAGAATATCATCAATCTTCTTGGCGCCTGCACTCAGGATGGTGAGAGTGAATAGGGACTTGACCTTCACATTTGGTTACCATTCTTTACAAGACAATGCACAGACAGCAGAGTGTTTAGTTAGTTGGTAAAAGTCCCTTGCTGATTTTACCAGCATAAATAAGTTGTGGTCACACCCACTAATCCATCTGCTGAATGCTGAATGAGTGGACCTGTGTTTTGGCAGTTTCTTTCAGTCACTTGTGACTCTGACCGTGAAAACTATTCATTTAATATGAAATAAGGATGGACAATTTATTAGATTCTCATACTTTTCAAACTGAATATGCATTTTATAAGAATTTTGCCTAATTTCATGCTGAGATATTTAGAAAAAAAAATTGCCGTCTTTAATCTCAACCGAAAAAGTTACCACATACTGTCTGCCTGTTGTATGTAGCACTGTAACATTTGGCTATGAATACGACTGTTTTGGGGCTAATTCCACATTATGTGCAGGTCCTTTGTATGTGATTGTGGAGTACGCCTCTAAAGGGAATCTGCGTGAGTACTTGCGAGCTCGCCGACCTCCGGGCCTGGAGTACTGCTATAACCCAGACCAGGTCCCAGTGGAAAACGTATCCATTAAAGACCTGGTTTCCTGCGCCTACCAAGTGGCTCGAGGCATGGAGTACCTGGCCTCTAAGAAGGTAAAATGACGTAATAATAATCTATCTGATCATTGTTTTTTCTGAGCTGGTATCACATTAAGCCTCGGGGCTGAGCCACAGATTTCCGGGATGATTAAGTCTAATAATGTGTTTTTGTTGTTTTTGTGCAGTGCATCCACCGAGATTTGGCCGCTCGTAATGTTTTGGTAACGGAAGACAATGTGATGAAGATAGCAGACTTTGGCCTGGCGAGAGATATCCACCACATTGATTATTATAAAAAGACCACTAATGTAAGTTAATGCACATGGAGTATACATTTATTCATAGTCTATTCTAAGTGCTTATAGACTTATTGGAAGGTAATAGTAGAAATCATATTTTTCTGCTTTCTTCTTTCTATTTGTGGTTAATTTTATACTTGATTGTAAAATAAGATCATTATGGATGATTGAAGTAACCTATACTTCTCCCACAGGGTCGTTTACCAGTCAAGTGGATGGCTCCTGAGGCTCTGTTTGACCGGATATACACACACCAAAGTGATGTGTAAGTACCACATGCAGTAAATGTTGTGGTATGCATGTGAAGGGTTAATTTCTCAAGACATTTTTCCCGTCTTTTCCTGGCATGTTGTGTCTGCAGCTGGTCGTTTGGGGTGCTACTCTGGGAGATCTTCACCCTTGGGGGCTCTCCGTACCCGGGGGTCCCAGTGGAGGAGCTGTTCAAGCTGCTGAAGGAGGGTCACCGTATGGACAAGCCGTCAACATGTACCCATGAGCTGTAAGGAAAAACTCGACTCATCTCCCTCTCACTTTTCACACTAGACTGCTGTTCATTAGATCCCAATGGAGAAATAGTTTTCAAGCAGCCAACATACCACTACCATGCCAATGTTCTTCTGGTAACAATATTCTGAGTAACTGCATAGCTATTTGGTCTTTTCGTTTTATAGAAAATAAATCTCTGAGCACTAACATGCAATATAATATTGCATTTTAAAGGTGCACCATACAGCTCTATAGCTCGGTCGTGGATTTGTCACCTGCTTGTTTCTATAGATATGTTAGTATGACTTTAAACAGATCGACTTTACATTTATTCAACTACAGGTGGTTTTATAGCTCAAAAATACCCAGAAAAACAGGCATTCTGACTGTGAGTGGGGTTGCCTCTCCATAGATCTGACCTGTAACTTGGTCTGGTTTGGTCTCCATGAAGATAGAAAGGTTTTTAACACCATAATGTGAAACACTCTAGAGCAATATCATCATTGATTTAAGCATTACTTTACCCAATACCACTGAGTTTATAACTACACTATCCTATCCTATAATTGTGTCTCCTAATGTCTACTATTAGTAGTTATCTATATGAAGATAAATAGCCAGTGCTAACATGACATTCACATTATCTGGAGCCATAAAATTCACAAGCAGTGTAACTAAGAAAAGCAACTAATAAAACATATTAAAATGTCATTAGCTGTAATTTTCTTGATTAAATGTTTGTGCTTGACATTTAGAGATACTGACGTGATTCATAAAGGGACAACTTTATTGATCAGTGGAAAGCACTTCTGAAAATCCTGCATCATTTTCCTTTTTTTATTTCCCATTCACAGGTTTGCACAATTCCAGTAAACATCTCACTTAAAATCAGCTCTAGACAGTGGGACAGCTATTAAGATCCACTGAGTAGTCCTAATTCAGTTCTTACATGGTAATGTTGTGGATATGGGGCAGTGCTTCTTTTATATAAACTAAGATGATGTCAGTGTTTAAACAAACTGTAGAATGGTTGAAAAACGAAGGCGCTTAGCAACACAATAATTCCCTCTGCCATTGTTTGAGTGGCTGCCAATAAAACATGCATAACCCCCCCAACAGAACACACTGTCCTGTGCATTTACAGACTTGCATTTTAGCATCAGCTACTCTGTGATAATCTAATAATAATATGGTAATTTGTGCACACAAGCAAAGTGGTTAGCCCAACTCAAGATCAAGTAGACATTAATTGGTGAATTTCAATATGCTTGGGCAATGAAGGACAGTCGATGCACATTTTGACCTCAAGAGCTGCTTATACAATATGACATGACAGTTCTGCTCTGACCTCAGACACTTATAAACAGGTGAATGCTACAGATGCAGGTTATTGAGAAATAACTTTGGACCCGTGCAAATAGTTTAAAGGTGCACTGCGTAACTTTTTGGTTGAGGGTCATGTCATCAGCTTGTTTCTATAGATATGCCATTGCTCTGCGTATAATGTTCCACAATTTGATATTAAACATATTTACCTCACATGTGTTCAATTACAGGTGGTTTTATAGCTCAAAAATACCTAGAAAAACAAGCATTCTGGCTGTGAGCGGGGTCGCCTCTCCACAGATCTGACCTATAACTTGATCTGGTTTGGTCACCATGAAGATAGAAAGGTTTATCACCATAGTGTGAAACATTCTAGACAAAGCCATAACATCTCCATGAAGAAAACGGATGACCTCTCAGTAAAAATCTGTTGCAGTGCCTTTTAAGTGAAGCATTTATCTTCATCTTTACAGATATCTAATGATGAGGGATTGCTGGCACGCCGTTCCTTCACAAAGACCAACATTCAAACAGCTCGTGGAGGACTTGGACCGCTGCTTGGCCATGTCTTCAAACCAGGTCAGTATTATAACCCTCAACAAATTCAGTCATTCTTATTTCAGTCATTCTTATTTATTTTCATGTTTTAGGAGTATTTAGAGCTCTCTGTTCCCCTGGACCAATATTCGCCCAGTTACCCCGACACACGCAGCTCTACCTGTTCATCCGGCGAGGACTCGGTCTTCTCCCACGAGGCCAGTGCAGAGGAGCCCTGTCTGCCAAAGTTCCCTCCTCACTCCAACGGGGCAGCCATCAAGAAACGCTGATACCTCATCTCCAAAACAGAACATTTTCTCCAGCTCTCACCCACGTCCATACTCCCAGTAATGAAGCTATAACTGATGTACTGTAAAGAAAGGAGTTTGAGGATTCCAAGATGAACATTGGACAAATCGGATCATATGGACTGAAGACTGAAGTAGCCATTTCTTGTTTTTTTTGGGGGGGTGGGGATTTGGCTACCATGAGAAAAGGGCACTTTGATTTTTGACTCATGCTCGGGCATTGTCAAAAAGAGCAGACTTTGAGGCAACGCTCTGGCATTCCTCTGTTGGAAAATCAAAAGACTGATTCTAAATATATCAGGTTTTGATCTAGTTCTGGTTATCTGCCATTGGTCTGTTGATAGTAAAGGACTCCAAACTGCTTTTCACTTGAGTCCATCAGCAACATTCTGTAAATACAGTTAGAAAATTATAAATATGAATATATATTTACACTTTACTCTTATTTTTATTACCATAATTGATTTATTTCTTTTGTACAAGGATGCGTTTGTTTTTTGAATCTAGTCTATAGGGGCGGCAGTTACGTGATGAGAATATATGGCCAGTTTTCAGCTTGATACCCCCTTTTAAATTTACCAAACTGCGTTGCGTAATCAACTATGGAAAAAATATGTATTGATTTTTTTAAAGCTATAATTTCGACTGCTTTTAACAACACCATCTGTAGAATATTGTAAATCATTGTCCAAAAATCTCCATCTAAATACCACTTGCCACTTGTTTTTTGTGTATGTCTGTGTGAATGATAGCAAGAAGTCATTTTTTCCAGTCAACATCATGCACTTAACATTACCGTGCATGGCTTTGTGTGATTGCATTTACCTCCTATTGTAAATGCTATAACAAGAATAACATTACATTCAACTGCCATATAACTTCTGACGCAGGGTTGACGAAAGCGCATGTCATCGTAAAAGGATTACATTAAATAAAATGCTATTGAAAAATAAACCGCTGAAGCTTTCAGAGTTTGAAGTCCATAAACATGCCTATAACTATTAGATATGCATGTCTCTAGTGTATTTTATTTTTATGAAGATGAAATATGAGGCTCCATTTATGTCACAGTCCCTGATTAGATATGGTAATGCCGTGCTGACATCATATGCCCAACTAAGCCACCGTCACCAGCCAAAGCAGTAAACGTGTAATTTATTGGAGAGCGGGTGGCTTGGCAAGAGCTAAGGCTACACTTAAAACTATCAGTCCGACCAACCTTGGCGCTCGTGTCTGTCTCTGGCCTCCTGCCATTGGTTGATGTATCACCTGGAGTTTGGTCTCTACGCAACAGGACAAAAAGAGACACTAAATGAAACCGTTCCTTGTCCTTGAAAGTGAGAGTTTTTTTTGTTTTTAGAAGTACAACAAAATTAGACACGTTTTGACTTTATTGTTGTCGCCATTTAGATGATTTATTTGCATCTCAGTATTCTTTTTAGATTTAATTCCAAAGTCTTAAAATGGCTCTGACATCGTTGAACTTTGCATATCATTTTTATTTCCTTTTTCAGCCATAACTTATCGCATCCAATCCAATTGCCTATTTGGTGATACACTCTTTGCTTTTTTTGGCGTAACTCACTCACAGAATGCATTGTAATCTTGACACTTCCTAATTTAGTTTTAAAAATTGCATTGTTGTTGCACACTAACTAGAAGAGCACAATGAAGTAAAAGTGTGCTCCAGACTTACGGGCAACACAAGATACATGGGGAAAATGACGTTATTGTTGTGGAAGACATATTTTTAAGGCTTGGAAACGGATAGTAATAAAAGTCTCCTTTGTGTGCTGTGGCTGAGGTGACGATGGAGAGCCCTATATAAAAATAGTACAGATAGAAGCACCTCCGCTATATAACCTGCTATTAGTTGTATAGTATTATCACTTCTGACAGATGGCACAAGTCAAGCCGAATGAGGCAAAGGTTTTCTGTCATTGTCTTGTGTAGTAACAGCCTTGAAAACATCTATTTTTGTCAGGAATGTGCTTGTTTTTTGTTTACAGGCTCTATACGTTTAGGGAGTTGAGCGGCGATTAAATCATTAGAGCAGTGGACGGGATGACAGGAGAAGTGGCTGGTTGTGTTATTTTGGTGAGAGATCGCTGCCTGATGAGTGAAGTATGTAAATTGATTTGGGAATACAGGAATCTCGGGCATCTGAGGCGAAAGTACTGAGAACACAGTGGCACGGACTCACTTAATGCCCTCCATTGTGCCAGCTGTGACACAGGACCTGATTCAACAACTTCATGTGCAATAAAAGTGTCACAATTTATCTTCAACAATTGTCATGAATACTGTTCTACTGTATTCTGGTAGGAGGAATGACAAGCTATTTCTGATATACATTTCCACTTTGTGTACGCTGATTTGCATACATTTTCTAACAAGTGCCATTTCTAGTCTGGCCCTTTTCACTAGAATAATATTTCTGTCTTGCAATCCTATCCAAAGTATTTCTAATAATGTTGTTACCTGCTCAAAATCATACCTGGAGTTCTGTTTTGTTTCCTTCACACACGTTTGCGTAACCTTTTATTATTAGTTTGTACATCTGTAAAGCTGATGCTCTGTTTCACTTGTTCACAATGTCATGAAGCGTAGTTTTCAAGCTTCCGTTTATCTTTTGTCCAGTAGAGACAATTCCAGAGATGAAATGATCCAAATTATTCTAAGGTCTATTGAGTTTAAAAGCACAGAGGAGCACTTCCTGTTTTACCACATCTCAAGGTGGAAAAGGTGGAGTGTCTTCTGTTTGAGAGAAGAACTCAGCCTAAATATGCCGAGTTTGATTGATTATGATAGACTAGTAAATCAGAAAATAGCGTAATATAGGCCCTTTAACATAACGTTAACAAATTTCATTCCAAACAAAGAACAAGGTAAAACGTATAGAACAAAGCAGTGTTGATTTGACAAGAACAAACTAACATTTGACCAAGTTTGAGCTTTTTGAACCTTTCCTAAGCCCAGATAAATTCACTTTATCTGATTATACATAAGTGAAGAATTGCATGTTTTGGGGCAGAAAGGATGAACCTACAAGACAAGAAAATATCTAGATAAATCATTTTGAATATGTTATAATACCTGAAACAAATGGTATCCATCTGAAGTAATTTATTAGCCCTGTGCAAAGTGTGGTTGTTTTCAGTGTGTGTGGACAAATTATTAAAAAGCAAATCATATGTGAATTCCTCATAAAATGCGTGAGTGATTGATATGAGCCAGATGGCGTGCATGCATGTTTCCTGGGCCTCGTTATTGGATGCATTACTTTGTGTTTTTGTTTACCAGAGAAGGGCTTGATTTATTCAGAGTCCTGCCTTATTGTTTCCAGGTTTATGTAAAACTCTGAACCTCTGCATTACTCTTTGTGCTTGATGATTCCTGACAGCCATGACAGACAGCCTGCCCTTCAACTCTGAGATGCACATATGTCGTCAATCTAAAACGTCTTCTTTCATGATGAGGAGTAGTGGTGACATCACTGGTGTTGTCTACTCTGTCTGATTTTGTAAATGAACTGGTTATTTATAGTGCTGAGGGGAGGGACATGGAGTGATAGGTCACAGAAGCAGCAGCAGCAGTAGTGGTGGTGGTGGGACAGTTCTGGAAAAGATGCGTATAATTCTGGCTCTCATCCATCTGCAAGGTGAAGGGAGACATTTGTCTTATCTTGGCAGAAAACGTGTGGTAAACCACAGACAAGAGAAGCTTACAGTGATTTCAAAATACTCAAGAGGAATTTTAATTTTCTGGTGTTTGAATCCACCCATGTTTACAATAGCCCTGACGATGGCAGGTTTCGCATCTAAATGTGGCAGCTGTGGTTTAGGGTGCAGCTCCCAAATATTTGTAATGTTCTAAAATATGTGGCAAGTGAAATCTGGTCTGTTTGAGACAGGGATGACAGGTCAGGTGATGAAGATATGGTGATGTGGGGATGTGAGGGGTGAAGGTCCTGGTGGAGAAGGCGGTCTCCATCCATGACAGGTCCTTGATGTGTTACTGCTTTGGGACAAAGACGACAGAGGGTGAAGTGTGGGGCAAGGCCTGTCACTCATAGTGTGATGTTACTCTATTTTCCTCTGTGGCCTCTTTCATCGACTATGAAATATAACACGGATATATATGCATGTTTATAACCACTGTTGTTGAGTTTATAATAAATATATTGGATACATGGAGGCTGCAGAGTGACTGTTGTCCCTGCATCTATCTATGAAGTGCTAATTTACAGAGGACTTTTAACAAACATCATGTACATAGCAATGTATAAAACATAACACACATCTTAAAATGAAACAGGAAAGAAACATTTTAAGTTAATTCTTCAAGTCCTGCCTATTTGGAGGTCAGTCAGTAATATCCAAATTGCCTCAATTAATAAATGTTTAAGCACTGTACATAGCACAACTAAACCTAGGTCAATGTCAGTCCCTTAGCTTGGCCATCATGTCCAATGTTTTTGTATTAAGAATTAATCAACAGTAAAATCAATATTGGATATGGACACATAGGTCACAGTTTAATTTAAATCTTACATGCTGTCCCATGAAATCATGAAACTTGAACATGAGGTCACGTTCACTCTTTCAAGGACCAGTATTACAGTGCATATACAGTGTATTCCATCACGTGTGTGGTCTTGAACACATGTAAAGCAGAGTCACATGTGTAGTTATGGTGTCTGGGTCTGCAGGTGCGGTCAGGTAAATGAGCTGCCTGTTTGTTTAGTGTTGGGCAGCAAAAGGGGGTAGAGAGGACGCGTGATGGTGGTCTGCAGGTGTAGTATCTAGACAGTCATGGGTCAAGGCTGTGTTTGTTAATGTATAGATTTATTGGAGTAGCAGGGAAGGGTGGAGAAGTACTAAGATGTACAAACTAAAAGTTGGTTATCAGTTTTTATCGCTGAAATATGTCTCTTGTTTCCAAAGGTGATTGTTGTTAGTTATTGGTGAAGTTGTGCAGGGTGAGTGCACAGGAACTGGAACATCTGTCTATTTAGAGTCTTCTTTGGTGTTGGGTGATGTAAGGAGCAATAGTAATAGTAGCAGTAGTAGTAGTAGTAACAGTAATACAGACATGGTCATTTGAGATGCTAGAGGCTTTTTACACTATATGTGGCAGAAGACTTTCAGAGGAAACACCTTGAGAAAATGTACACAAGTGTCAGTTGATTTATATGAAATTATGTGTTTTCCCCATATCCATGGAGAGTGAAAAAGGCTGGCAAAGGAGCTAGCTATGGACATGTGAGATATATAATCTTTTTACACCATATGTGGCAGAAGACCTTCCAGAGGAAACAGCTTGAGGAAGTGAAGCATTTTATCACCAATTGAAACACCAGAATGGAGTAAGAGTGAAACCTTTCCTGTTGTGTTCACCTGGCTCCTCCCTGGAAGTCAGCCAGGTGAGAAGGGCAGTGTAAACAAAACAATTTGCTGCAGCAATACTTTAACGTCCCTCTCTATCTTAAATGTATCTCTCTCTATCTTTGAAATAAGTGATAACAGTGTACCTTTACAATAAGGTAATGATATTATGATAAACTGCGTTCAACAGGGGTGGATGCCAGTGGGGTTCCGACCTTACTGTCCCGCCAAGGCGTGTGTCTGTTGGCGTCAGGACAAAAGCTGACGCCTTTGGGCTGGTCCCGCCTCTTTCCCACCAGATCGACTTTCTTCAGTACTGGAATGAGAGACGCACCTCCTCCGGGCCTAGACATATAATCTGGGACTGTCAGGGCCTCTATCAAACAGGATCAACTGGTGCTAGTCCCACAGGCCCCGGGATATACCTGCACTCACATTCCTCCGACACGTCCCTGTCCCAAGAGGAGGATCATCTGTCTTTTGTGGCAGCTCTGGCTCGAGGGTGCAGTCTCTCCCCCTGCATTGTCCTGAAATGAAACTTAGTTAAAGGGCTGCAATACACACCTTTGAGTTCGAAGGATTTTTCTTATCCCTTGAGTCTCCAAATGTCAGGATGCTGATCAAATATGTCTATACTTTTCTCTTGTGGGTGCATGAAATGTAGTCAAATGCAAACTGGCTTGCTTTTTCCTTTGTAAAAGCCATAAAATCAAACCACTTTTTATGTTCCAATAGTTGCCACCAAAAACATATTCTTGAGCAAAAACGCTTTCCACAAATGAGTCCATAGTTTCCATAATAGTTTTGGCCAAATTACTTGATTCCACACAGCCACAGTATAATAGTCCCGGATTTCTCACAAAGTATACAGTCACTTTTAATCACTTGGTTTATTTAGATTGCTTTATTTGTCCATTAACCAAGATTACAACATGAAGCTGAAGTAAACATTGTTAAAAAATGTATCTAGGTAAGATGAGTAAAAGTATCCAGCTGCTCTCCACCCCTAGTCTGTATAATACGATCTTTATCCTCAGCTCATGTTGCTGGTTGTGAATTGGAGGAGTAGGATTCTAGCACTCACCTGAAGGTTCCTTGTCCTGTTGGTGTCAGCTCCTTGAAACTGAAGTCTATGTGTGCTGCAGATAAAAGAGGAGATGAATCAAAGCTGTGTGGCTGTGCTCAGGACTATAATCTTATCACTCACCCTGAAGCCATATGTCTTTGTATTCCCTTTAATTGAATTGGGCCTGCAATGAGATGGGCTGACATACCTTCCAGTGATAAAGCTGCACACAGAGACGGCTAATGCAAGAGTCAGAGCAAATTTGGGAAGGTTGTTTTCTTGGGACAATTAGATAGAAAGTCCTTCAGGTATCCCACAGGCCACATCTGCCTTTCTATCTCACTCTTGTAAAAGTACATGCCCAAAGAAAGAAACTTAATTGGCCAAAATGAATGAATGAATTTTGTTTTCACTTCAGCAGTTAAGTGATTCCACAAGGACTAAATATGATAGAAACTAACTTTATTCAATTAATGTGACTCAACACAATTTTCCCAGGGCGAGAGGCAGGAGCAAGAGAAGGCCTCGTTGTCGCTAAAAACATATTGAAGTAGTTGGAGACTGAAGACCTCCCATAGACTTTGACTGTTGTTTGTGTGAAGCGAAATCACTTTTTTGGCAGAATGTCTAAACAGATGTCAGCATACATAATGATGCAGGCTAAACTAGGACTTTATATGAACCAAGTCATGGCTAAATTGGATCCAAACCAGGTCGCAACCAGTTTTAAACAACTCTTTTACAAAAAGGACCCTGCATACTATCCCTTAAACTAGCACCACAATTTGAGAACCAGTTTAGCTCTTTAACATGTGGCATTCGGGTAAGGTGATCTTTGTAAGGTGAGGTTCAGCTGTGTGAAGAGGAAGGAGTTGTCATTGAGCGTAAACAGCCCAAGACTTGGCTTACCCCCCGCTCCACCACTCCTACCCCCGTCCTGACACCCCATCTCCCCTCGTGCAGTGTGGCGTCAGCTGCAATGAGCTCCAGATGTGGCCTGGCACCCCTCCACAGTCACGGCACTGGATGTGGTTTTGAAGGTAGTTTGGACGCGCCACCCACCAGTGAGACCCAATGAAAGTTCTCAACTTAGAACAAGAGAGTTTCTGTAAAAAGGTTCATATTTAAATGCACATCTGGATAGCGCCAAGATGAAGAAAAGTGTATCGGGCTTATATGTGCATGTGTAACTTATTTAACATGCTTTGGAGAAGTATGGGAGACAATAGCTCAAAGTGCTTCCATGTGTTCTACCAGATATGGAAATATCAACATCCTTTATTTAGCCCTAGGCCTCCATCTTTTGTTCCTTTGTGTAAAAATACTTTAATAGGTTCATGTGGGCTGCCTTTGATACCTCCGGAGGTGAAAAAGAAAAGAACTGGTAATTAGGTTTTCTTATAAGGATAATGTTTTGAAGGTAAGAAACAAGCAGAATAACGCTAAGTAATGTAGAGGGGAAACATTTATGGACCACAAGAGGCTTTTATATTTATTCTCTGACAGAATAAACTCTCACTTCAGACATAATAGTGCCATGTTACATGAGAAGCAAGTATAATACCAGTGTAACTATTGAAGTAGACATTAAATCACTGTCGTGTAGTTCTCCTTTTCTATAGGACATTGTGTAGTTTTCCAACATTTCTGATTGAATGAGGTCATTCTGTTCAAGTTGCACACACAGTCTTTCACAGTCTGTACCGAATCTCAGTCACGTTCTTATGACATTGGCTCCCTCTGCTGTCCTTCGCATTCTGATACACATAGTAAAGTTTAAGTTCAGTTTTTATTTTTTTTCCTTCAGAGAACTATGAGTAGTGTACAGTATAAAAATTGCTGTAACTTACAACCAGACCTTTCGCCAACTTTCATATTCATACAATTTACAATTAAACTTTTGTAGTTTGTATGTCTTTACTGAAGCAATAGCTGACAATTGACATGGAGTGCTGGTAAAATCAGTTTATCACCTTCAGTTCCATGTGTCATAATGGTCATGGTGGTGGTTTTAGGAGCTCCTGTAGATCCTCCTGTTTGGCTAAGTGGTGCGGTAACAGATGTCTGTTGTTCATTTGAGATATGAGAGATGGGCACTGCTGAAGAAGCAACTCACAGATGTCTGTATGTCCTTTTTCTGCAGCCTGTGACAAAGGAAATGATTCATTCAAGTTTGCAAGTTTACTCAGTTCATATAAGTGTGCTATATTTAAAAACAGAACTTTTATTTAACCAGACTCCACAGAGAACACACCAGGGACTGTCTGCTGTATGCCTGACTTGCTAACCACATTGCCACCCTAATCAAACATACCTTATGCAGGGGAGATGCTCCGTCATCATCACACATCAGTGGATCTGCTCTGTGCTGCAGCAGGAGTTTGACCACCTCCAGATGACCACAGTAGGCCGCCCTGTGAAGGGGAGTGGCACCCCCTGGTGTTTGGGGAGCTGCACAGGCACCATTTTCAAGAAGATATTTGCACATAACCAGCTGTCCACTGCGACTGGCATAGTGCTGTAAAAATAATAAAACTAAAATAACACGGGGTTAAAAAGCGATATAGGAAATTACTCTAAATACCAACCAAAGCTGTGTATCCAGCACTATCTTTCATGTTTGGATGTGCACCTTTCTGGATCAAAAACTTGACCCTTTCCAAGTCCCCTTCCATCGCTGCTGACCAAATACCTGTAATGTTCAACAATCTAAGTTATGATTGACTTGCAAATATAAGTTAATCAGTCAGTCCTATATGCATAGGTTTATAGTCATGTTTCAAACCTCTTTCAAAATCCATTTCACTCAAGCTCTGGTAAACACTGGAGGATGACGGGGTATGTGAGCAGCAGGAACAGTGGTCTCGATTGGACGCCATTGTATTATTAAAAGCGCAATCCCATTCAATAAACTTAAAGATTTGTACTTTGAATGTAAGATGAAAAACTGTAGTAAATATTGTAAGATTCAGAGAGTCATCAACTACTTACTGCAAACAACAAAATGTGTTCAAGTAACCTTTACGCCAATATATAGTTGTACATAGAAAGGGTTATATCGACTAAATATACAGGTTTTGTGAAGTTAATATCAAGTAAACAACTGGGGGGAAAAAATACAGCCAAATACGGAAACCTGCGTGGGACAAACCTTCCCTGTGTGATTGTTCGTTACGTGGAGCCTTTGACCAATCACTGAGCCGCATTTCGAGTGTGACCTCCAAAGACTCTTAAAAAAGATAGGTTTTATGAAATATTTTATAAATTAGCCACGTGTATATCTCTAGTAACGTAACCAATAGTTGTTTGAATACAATATAAGTTATTATATGGGCATTGATGTAGATAATATTATAATAAAATATGTTATCCTATTTTTTATTTTAACCAAGCCGGGATGATTTGTTGCCGCATTTTTCAATGCCAGTTATATTTTCCTGACAGTCCCCAAAGGCGCCTTTTGTCTCGTGTTATTGTCTGATGCAGTTAGCTATAGCCACAGTGAAGTGTGAAACGGTCTGGGCTTCCCAAATCAACTTTTTGTGTAAATATAGATAAAGATTAAATTAAACCAAAGCGCCAAAATAATGAGAAGAGTCACGCTATTCGTAAACGGGACGTCTAAAAATGGAAAGGTGGGTAATAACGCCTTAATTAAGGTACATACTGTGTAATACTGGGCCTTGACTAATTGAAAGAGGTTTTAGGTGTTTAGGTAAAACAGTGTTCAACGTTATCTCACAGATTATGTGTTTTTATATTATATTTTTGCTCTTGATCATCTGAAACTTTGTCAGTGATCGGCCCATTGCGGATTACTTTATACACCAGTGATTGTTGAATACAAACCAGGTGTTTAGTTATTCTTCTCTTTAACTAGGTTGTAGCAGTTTATGGGACCTTGCCAGACCTGCTATCTGTAGCAAGCAATAAGTTAGGAATCAAAGCCTCGTGTCTGTACAATGGAAAAGGTGGCCTCATAGATGACATCGCCCTGATAAGGTAAACAATCACAGTATGACAATCACAGTATCCCACGTAAACTCAAGCTTGGTTTTTGTGTGCTCCTGATAGGGATGATGACGTGCTGTACGTGTCAGAAGGAGACAGTTTTGTTGGTGAGTGATAGTGATTCAGCATCTAAATATAGATAGATAGATAGATAGATAGATAGATAGATAGAGAATATAGATATATAGACACAATATTATATACATTTACTAATGCCATTTATTTTGTTTTTAGATCCACAAAATGAATTGAAGCCCATGCTGGAACTACAGGGCTCTCACACAGACTGGATAACCCTAAATATTGGTGGCCGGCTTTTTACTACAACTAGGTGAATGCTTGAATGTTATTAACTAATTAATTAAGTTGAAAATGTTGATGAAATTGAGATATTTGTATCTTTTTGTATGACTAAAATGTGCTTTTTCTATCTTTCCTGTAGGAGCACTTTAGTCAGCAAGGAGCCAGAGAGTATGCTTGCTCACATGTTCAGAGAGAAAGGTATGTCATTTGTTGTTTTTTTGAATGATAAATTAAAATTCTATTTATATAAAATTTTATGTGTTTAGATGTATGGGGGAATAAACAGGATGGGAATGGAGCTTACCTAATTGACCGCAGTCCTGAATACTTTGAACCTATTCTCAACTACTTGAGGCATGGGCAGCTCATTGTCAATGAAGGCATCAATATCCGAGGTTGGTTTGTTTTACATTCTCAAAACCTAAAGACTAGTGTAACCTAAAATTAAATATTGTGAAATCGTTTGCTTATCCAGGTGTACTTGAAGAGGCTCGCTTTTTTGGGATTGAGCAACTTGCTGAACAACTTGAAATGGCAGTTAAGGTCTGTGCTTATTTAGGGCGTGGTTAATACTTAATTTGTTTGTTTTTTTATAATTTACTATCATTCATAATATTTGTTTGTATCTTAACCAGAGCTCACAACCAGCCGATGACCACTCTCCCATTTCTCGAAAGGAGTTTGTACGTTTTCTTTTGACAACACCAACTAAATCTGAGCTCCGTTGTCAGGTACAAGGAGTTTTGTTTAAACGTTACATTACAAATTTCATTATTATGATCACAATAATGACAAAGATACTCTATTATAGGGTCTTAATTTCAGTGGGGCTGATTTGTCTCGACTTGACTTGCGATACATCAATTTCAAGATGGCCAACCTGAGCCGCTGTAACCTTTCTCATGCGAATTTATGTTGCTCCAATCTTGAAAGAGCAGATCTTTCGGGAGCTAATCTTGATGTAAGTCATACCATTTTTGCACTGTATCCTGCAAATCACACTGATTAAATATAGATTTTGTGATGATGATGATGTGTTTTCGTTAAAGGGTGCAAACTTACAAGGGGTGAAGATGCTTTGTTCCAATGCTGAAGGAGCTTCTCTCAAAGGGTGTAATTTTGAGGATCCATCTGGACTGAAAGCCAACCTGGAGGGTAATGCATTGTTGTATTTCTTTCAGGCTTTAAGACGAGTATTCTTCTTTGGACCCCATTTTATTAATACCCTCCACTGCAGATTGAATGCACCTCTCTGCTTCACTACATTTGAAATAGTTTTCACCAAATACTAGCATCATCATTTGTGTGGAAAGGGTTATGTTATGCTTGAATAGCAGATTAGTTTGTGCAGTGCACTGCACATTATAGAAGTAGGATGTTTATAAGCAAATGGGTTTCTTTTAGGTGCCAATCTGAAAGGTGTGGATATGGAGGGGAGCCAGATGACTGGGATCAACCTGCGTGTGGCCACTTTGAAAAATGCCAAGCTGAAGAACTGTAACCTGCGGGGAGCCACATTAGCTGGGACCGATCTCGAGGTGAGTGATGTTTGGAGCAAGGGATTATTTTGAAAAAGCACATAAGCATTAACCAAGTCATGCTGACCCAAGAGACTGCATGTACTTTTAAGAGATTAGACCATGCAAAAAAAGGCTTTCAGTGGCCAAGATTTTACTCTTTTATAGAAACCATGACATGTTTTGAATTCTTTCATTTTGAAGCAAACATATTCTAAAGTACAATCTGTACACAACATTATACTTTTTTATGGCCCGTTCTTAAACAGCCAGCATGCTTAGAAATAGGTTATGATGTAAGTTTTATAGTTGATGACACTTTACATACAAAACCCAACATATATTTAAAATTGTTGTACTTTACAATTTCCAGAACTGTGATCTATCGGGCTGCGACT
The DNA here is from genome assembly GCA_000787155.1 of Scartelaos histophorus. Taxonomy (NCBI): domain Eukaryota; kingdom Metazoa; phylum Chordata; class Actinopteri; order Gobiiformes; family Gobiidae; genus Scartelaos; species Scartelaos histophorus. Next base: position 43,923 of record JACN01045777.1, read on the forward strand.
TGCAAGAGGCAAACCTCAGAGGCTCCAATGTGAAAGGAGCCATTTTTGAAGAAATGCTGACACCACTGCACATGTCCCAGAGTGTCAGATAACTTCATGGAAGTACCCTTTCATATCTGCTTCCTATATTCTGTTTCCCTTTGTGTGCAAAGAGAACAGACTGATAGGCTTTCCCTGACATTCCACCTGCATCATGTTAGCTTTACATATCTTGCACTAGAGTCAGTGCAGGGTTGGCCTTGTATGTTTTAATGATAGGATGTACAAGCTGCATGCATCACCAAAACAAAATAATCTTACTTGTGTATTTGTATATGGATCCAATCCATTCACAAACTATATTTAGCATTATTATCATCACATTATTTTATGATGGGAGTCAAGGTTTATGTGTGAAGTAGCTTTATTTAATGCTGCTGAAAATGGCTACTTTAAATAGCCATGTACTTTATAGTGTGCTACTTAATGTTGCTGGATCCACATGTTTAAATAGGAACACTAACCAACCCAAAGCCATACAATTAGCACAGTCTAAAAGACTTGTCGTGCTGTGAGTGCATCATTCATCTCTGCAATGGGCTAAACTTAAACTAAACCTGGGTATGCAATACACCTTTTACACTTGTTTTCTCCTTGTTTCTGAAAACTTAAAAGCTTTTTCTTGTTTTTTGTGTGAATCTACCTCTTTTTGGTAATTTATTGTCAGTGATTCACAATTGCATGCCTTTGTGGCGCTTCTTATTGTGTTGATAAACTCAGTGTAGCTTGTTCATTTTCTTTGTGTGAAAAGGAATACCTTCTTTAACAGGAAAATGCTGTTGATGCAATCTGTGTTATGTGATCTTGCCTGAAGACAAACTGTATATTCATATATCACTTGTACTTGCTTTTGACATGTTTGCACAAGTTTGTGTTCTTGTATCATGTTTCCACCAAATGAATTCATTTGGTGCTTGTAATCCTAATGTAATTTAAATCCAGTGCTTCCAATGTCTTCCAAAAAACTTTATCAGAAAAGACCAATGATGTCAGATTTGTAAAGAAGGAACAATCTTCACTTGTTGCATGTGTAAACCTTACTCAAGCCTGAAGCTGCTCAAATGCAATACTTAATTAGTGTATTAGTAGGTACAGAGGCTGTGAGAATGAACGATGAAGGCAATCATGTGTTTTAACCTTGTGTGTGTCTGAGAGTTATTTATTGTAAAATGCAAAAGGAGCAAAGGTTTTGTTGTGTTTGGGGGGGTGGTGGCTTCATCCCTCTCTGTGATTATTGCACTTGACTTTGGAAATATGTTTCCATAAAAGACTGTTATAAATAAACTGCTCTGAAGAAGATAACACTGTTGTCATGTGTTTTTGTTGTAAATCTTTTGTCCGGACAAGTATTAGCTTATGGGAGCAGATGTTTAAGTGCGTCCTGGTTATCTAAATGGAAGCACTGCAGGTTACCGGTAAAAGGGGCTTAAGTATTTTTGTGACTCCCCACAGTGAAGACTTGGAGGTATAAAAGCGAAACAACAGACCAAGTTGATCAAGTGCATCTCATCTTGACACAAGGTTAACAGACTGAAGAACTTTGTTTACAGTAATCTAGATTTTCTTTATTAACAATGGTTTGTCTTTTGCAGAATGGCTTATAAATCGTCTGCTCTGCGTTTGTGGGTTTTGGGGTTGATTGCTTCTCAGGTTTGGAGCCAGCACTGGTCATTTGGTCTGAGTCCTGGAGGGAAGAGGGAACTGGATGGTCTCTCACAGACTTTGAGTAATGTAAGTATTCTGTTTCTCTGTTTACACCTGACAGGTCTCACTTTTAAATTTGCCTGCAAAATGATTAAAGATGCGTTATGCAAATGTTACTGTACTGTCTGGAATCTTCCATAATATGGTGACAAAGAAATCTATCTCTTATTTCCTTGTATGTGTTTTCAACACTCAAAAATGCTTTGAAAAACAAACTGTGAAGTGTGTCACATCTGCACAGACCTAAACACTAATATGGCCAAGTGTGGTCACCTGCTGGTCTCCATGAAGGTGGAAACCAGCAGGTGATAGGTTTAGTGCCGCACTGTGTAACATTCTAAGCAAAGCAATTACATGTCCATGGAGACAAGTGTTTGGCAAGCACTCCTCCAAAATAGTGTACCACAGTGCCGCTTTAATTTCTAAGTTTTCATTAAACATGGAGGTGGTTGCTCAGCAAGAACAGCAAATGATGCTTCCCTAACTCTAATGTGAAAGAGCCTGGTCTTCAATAATGCAGGACAGGCCTTTGATGGGCAGTTAGCGTGGTTCTTCTCAATGTTACGGCAGATTCTGTTCAAACCTAGTCTTTGGTGATTCGTAAAAATGCTCATCTCATGATGTTTTCTTTCACAGATAGTAGAACGATTTCAGCATGTGGACACACCCTGCAGTGTGGTGGAGTGCAGAGAGGAACTGCCCAAAACATACAAACTCCAAGGATTTCTTGTAAGTGGCTTAACTTTTTTGATTATACCACATGTTATATGAGTATATAATGAACACAGTATTTATACTATATGTCCTTCTCAGGGCAACGTAGCAGACATGGACAATGGACATCGAGCATTTGAAAAGTGATTAATTATGTCATTGTTATATCAATGTAGTCAATAAAATATAAATGTGAACAAATGCATGTTAAGACAATCTTATTTTCATGGTTTGGTAAGTTTGATCAGACATGATTTATAAAATAATTAAAGTACAGTTTAGAATTTTAGTTACTGTTAGTTGTTCACAGTATTGGGGTTTTGATAAATCAACAAATTAACCAAATGTGTAGCTTTTGGGTGTGGCCAGAGTCTAAGATAGAACCTGAATTAAACACATTTTATCATGATTTAAGTAAATTTTACTTGACAAGCAAAATTATTTACCAATGGAACAATACTTTTTGTGGTTAAAACATGAAAATACATCTTGCTACATCACAAGATAAGAAAACTCTTTGTACCAAAAATAAGAAACTAAATCTTATTTTGCTTGAATTAAGAAAAACACACTTATTCTATTGATAGAATTTAACTTATCAAGTTGAATCTACTCAAATAAAGTTAAATGTTCTTAATTTAAGCCATTTAGATATTGCTTTTTGCAGTGTGTAATACAAAGATTATATTATACATGTATAATTTCACTGTAATAGCCTAAAACCTCCACATTTTCATGCCAGATGTCTTTAATGACCCTAAGAACAGCCCAACGTACAGCGTTACTGTTAAAACACCAATAAAGCAATAAAGTTGTTAATAACATTGAAACAGGAAAAAAAATCACCAAATGACTCACTTTTTATGACTACTTCCACCTAGATTACAGCTCATTTTTAGTAAATTGAATATCACTGGGATGCCCCTGTGACATTTGCTGGATAATAATAGGCTGTAGTGTTGTGACTGCCATCTGTCATTATAACTATGGAGGAAAGTCCCCTGGTCTGTCTTCATTATGCCAGCTCCTCTTCCTCTTCCTCTGATCTAACTATGTTCTCTTCTCACCTGTATCTGTCCTCCACATCTATTCTAACATCCTCTCTCCTTCCCCCCTGACATTAATGTGCCCTCTCTCCTCTCCTATGGGCACAAATATAGTGTCCTCTGGTGTAAATATATCAGCGCTGTCATTCCGAGCGTCTCCTCCGCATCCTCTCCCACTCCCGTTTCTCCCCATTAGTCTTGTTTTCATTTCACTTGCACCTTTAAGCACATCACTCACTGTCCACACTTGACAAATAAGGACGTGTTTGAATGAAGCCGAAATAGCTCTAAATAACTTGAAAAACGTGCATTGTGTGGAGGGAATAAAAAAAAACAAAAAAGCATTTTATGGGAGCAAAACTGATTGAAAGATTTTATTTCTCTTCAGGAATTTAACATTATTATTATTATTCTTTTGATATGGCATAGAATCGATTGTAAAGTAGCCCATTAAAACCTATTTATCACAAGGCCTACATTAATATTGTTTACCTTCTTACTGGGGCCACTTAATTATGAATTATTAACATTCTCATTTACACATAAATGAAGTAAATCCAATTTAAGCCTCGTTGGTTCCGTGCTCGGTCAGTAGAGGGCGCTGCGGAACAGCTGCAAATCTCATGATCTCAGAACATCTCAAGTTCTGTTCCCACGGATCTATTAAAATGAGGTTGTTCCCTTCTCCTGGTTTGGGCTTTACCTGCAGGGACATGTCGTGTCATTTACAGCCTCATGTTTGTTCTCATTTAGGGCATCGTTGGCTCAATTTATTACTGTGTGTCCAGCACCTCAGAGCAATCTCCATATGGATTATAAAAGTGTTTATTAATGGGTGACCAAGCAGCTCACTGTGGATGTGACCAGGAGGTGCATGTTTGCCAATACACTGTATGGACTGAATAACAAATCGAAGTTCATTCATCATCGTTTTGACAGAGATACAAGGGCCTGTAATATCCTGAGGAGGAGGAGCGCACCAGGAGACAGTTTAATCTCCAATGGAAAATGTCTCTTTTACTTCACACTGTCTTGCCCGGGGTCTGCAAACACAGGCTCCAGTCTCCTTCCGCGGGCTACACATTTATTATGAGAATCACTTAATAAAAACGGGGTTGGCGTGGGCAGACAGTACTCTATTGTTTTAGACAGATAAGAGGTGTAAAAGCACATGGAATATTTGCTATAGATCAATACAGGCCAAAGTAATACCAAGTAATAAGTTATTATAGATTATTGGGCCTTTTTTAAACAAATTAATTAAGTTATTTATTAATTTCTGTATTTGTTGTTATTCAGCTAGGCCTGGGTTTGGGCTACTTTGTACAGATGCACTAATACCTGTTTTACTCCTTCTTTATCTTCACTGAGATGTTTTACTTACTTTTGTTTATTTAATAACACATATTTATATTGGTGAAAAAATATGACAAAAATCTGCATTCTTGCATCTGCATTGGCCTGGTGGAGTCACTTGTCTCCATGGAGATTATAGTTATAAGTCTAATGGCACACTGGAACATTCTAGGCAAAGTAATAACATGTGCATGGAGTGGAGCAGGTGGCAGACCCTCCAGTGGGCTTTAGGTATGCTGAACATGTGTTTGTCCTCTGGACCTCCGGAGTCACGCTGAGGAGGGGCAGGGGTGAGCTCAGGACATGTCAGAAGAACTTCAGCTGCAGCTCTTTTAACACTGTAGGAGCTGCACGAGATGTCTGGGGAGAGGGAAGCCTGGGCCATTACTGCTTTGCATTGCCTCATGAAGCAAGAGAACATGAATTGTTCATTATAAGATAAGACAGAGTGTGTGATATTCATGTGGCCATACAGTAAATGGCAGAATGTGCAGCTTTCCACTCTGTTTCAGTCAGTGGTTGGGTTTGTCAGTCCTTATCACACATAATGTAGTTCATAGAATTCATGCTCTTTCCCAGAGAAATGTTTTCTGTTTTTAAGCTCAAGATGTTTCTGTCTTCAGATGTACTGTCCGTAGAGCAGGATTTATGCCCCCTTAGGGAGGAGAGGAGCATTTGAAGGAGTTAACCCCAAAAGTTGTCTGATTACAGTTTCAGATTGTTCTGGATAATCACATACTTAGCTGTACTTTCAGAAATGAGAATGACTTCCAGATGGGAGTCAAAACATCTTAGTTTTACAGATGACTAACTGTAAAACCTTTGGACCGCTGCTTGATAAATGAGGGATTACGTGGAGACTGAAGGAGAAAGTGGCTCTACTAAAACATCTAGTGTGATAAAGTATTTCCTTATTTTAATCCAGATTTTGAATTTATTTAACCATCAGACTCCAAGTATGTGCCTGACTGTGTGAAAATGTGTAATGAGGAGAAAACCTGTCCCTCTCTTGACCCTGTACTCTCTCTGTTGTGAGCTCCTACAGGTTGTGGCTAATTACCCACAAGAGAATGCTCAGAAAGCCAATGAGCCGATGTAAGTGGACACTGCATTACCTAACCGCTCCCAGACACCCACTAATACTATTAATAATGGATTTGCTTGTAGTGTCCTGTTCTGTTTTGTACCAAAATGACCATGACATTTCACATTTTCTATCATAAATATACCTCATTACACTAATCACCATCCCAAGTGTTGAAAGACTAATCCATTCCTGCGTGATCTACATGTCGCACACTTCTCATAGCATTGACCTTTGTAGTGTCTGCCTTTAGCATGTTTTGTCTGAAGACTTTGGCAGTTTGGGGAGTTTTATCTCGACAGAGGTCTGGGGCTGCAATAATAAAAAAAGGAGATTTCAAAAACATACAATGTGGATCCAAGAAAATGCCATTTTATTGTTAATGTGATGTATTGGCTTCATAACATCAAAAGACGGGAAAACAGTTGTGTAGTGCAATCTATATTACACTGCAGGTCCTGTAAGTCCAGTAGGTCTTTTAAATCTTACTGGTAAAAACACCTGGTTTGAGGAAAAATATGTGTCAGAGATTAAAAGTTTAATATAATCTTGGAGTTTTTTTAGCAGGACAGAACTCCAAGGTGAGGTTGAAAGTTTTCAGAAATTAGAATAAGCTATGTTACCAATATTTTCAATGTTTTTAGCCGATTAAAGGTGCACTGCGTAACATTTCTATAGTCCGCCATCTGCTTGTCTCCATGGAGATGTTATTGCTTTGTTTAGAATGTTCCGCAGCGTAGATGAAACTCATCCATCACGAGAGAGACGAGCAGCTTACATCACCAGGCGACATTACAGTTCATATCTGTGGAGTCACAGAAAGAATGATTGTATTTTTGAGCAATAGGAACAATCATAATGAACGAACGCTCAATGGAAATGTTTAATGTCGTACCATGGAACATTTCAGGGAAGCAATAACATCTCCCTGGAGACAAATAGCAATAGAACCTCCACCTGAAAAGTTGCGCAATGCACCTTTTAAGAACAATGATCCAAAGAGCCATCGTGCTTGTCTTTTCTTTAGTTATTCAGTAAAAATATAGTAAAAAACCCACCTCACATAATGATCATCTGGCTAAAAGTGGTCATTAAGGCTGCTGCAGCTCATCAGATTAATCATGATTAATCGATTATTGCCGTAATGAACAAGTAATTTAATAGTGCCCATTGTGTTGTAGACGATACACAGACTCTGAAATATCCCATATGCCCACAGAACAATGGGAGCCTCAAACAAGTATTTTTGATGAAACTACATTGTAAATTGGTTTAGCTAAACTACTCTCATGCTGATTTTAAGTGTACAGTTTTGTGTATTGAGAGATGCACTTGGTCTATTAGGCTGAATGCTGCACAGTCCATTTCATTTCTATTTACTTAAATGTCATCCAAATATATTTCTTTTTCGTGCTCATATACTAGTACATGTACATTCTAGTTGCAGTGAAATACGCAGCAGTCTCCTATTTTGAAGACTATCAACAGGCGTCAGTAGAATACATAATGTTGAGTTTCAAAGACATATCACTGCTCTTCGCCTGTGCTTTCTGAAGTGGACCCAGGCTGTTCATCATGTATTGTGTTTTTAGCCTGAAGGACCCCAGTAGAAACCCCGAGGTATAGCTGTAACCAGGCAACTAAAGCAGCCTGTGTTTTCTAATCAAAGAAAATAGAGGGTCAGACTCAGAGGCCACAACCTAAATTATCCAAGCAATCTACAGCTTTTCTACCACATATGTGCCCCCGTCTGTTCAGGAAAGCTGACTAGGCTTGTGCCTCACTTTCAGTATTCACCTCACTGCTGTGGTGCGACATCCGAAGACAAATAGGCTGGGAAATGCATCGAATCAGAAGAAAATCTGATATTCTAAAGATGTTGCAGATGGTAAAATTAAATATTCAATTC
>JACN01016105.1:0-23929 GCA_000787155.1 Scartelaos histophorus
ACTGCTCTGCCTGGAATGTTACACAGTATTAAACATTAAACAGCTATACCTTACATTGATTAAATTACAGGTGGTTTTGTAACTCAAAAATACCTAGAAAAACAGACATTTTGACTGTGAGTGGGGTTGCCTCTCCTCAGATCTGACCTGTAACTTGGTCTGGTTTGGTCTCCATGAAGTTAAATATATTTAATACCATACTCATACTGTGAAACATTCTGGATGAAGCAATAACATCCCCACGGAGAAATCATTTTATGGACTCTCCACCAGAAAAGTTGCACAATGCACCTTTAACAGCAGCAGCAAACACTGAAATAAAGTCGTCACTTTTACAGTCATATGTTCTATAATTAGTCTGAGGAGTGTAATCAGAGTGACGTCAATGCTGCCAAGTATTGGTTTTCACAATGTCATGAACACACAAACATTTTACCTTCTTGTCTGCATTGAGCCATGTGATGAATCCTTTACTGTCGACAAACTGAAGACCAAAATACCAGATCTCACGCAGGCCGATGGTTCTGGCAACCTGTGCACAGTAAAGACATGCAAATCCTTCTTTATTATACAGTATATCATTCTCAGTATTGCATAATACAGGGCAGGGTATTGTCTCTGTCTGTCTGAAGCATCCAATCCCATGCAACAACAAAGGCAGTATATGATTTATAGTCTAAAGCATCCAATCCCTTGAATCCCCATAGTGATTAGCAATTTAAAGCAAAATGTTATATTGAATGGAAAAAAGTCCTCAAAATGTTGCATATAACAGGTACACTACTGCACAATTCTATTATTTGTTTAATGAGTTTGCAATCCAGACCTGATCAAACAGTTCCTTGCCGGTCGTCTTGGAATGAATGGAAAAGTCCAGCTCTGCGTCCACTGTAGTGACGCGAACATTGACCTGCAAAAAAACAAAACATATTTTTTATTTAATTTACTAACTATTTAACTTAACTATAAGACAAAACATAATGAAGTAGGGAGGTCAGGTCTTCTCATAAACCATAATTTCGAACTATCTCTTAGACTTTGGACTTTAATTCAAGGTGCTGAAAGCTTCCTTGCAAGGACTATAACTATAATAAACTAAATGGGAACAAAGAACAAATAAAACTATAATAAACTACACTCAAAACAAGGAGTGCTTTCCGAGGTGGCCTGGGAACTACTTGAGATAGCAGTATACTTATGTACACAGAATTCTGCTTTTAAGTTCTTTTTTTCTTTTCATTTCATAATGTTAGTCTCATTTAGTTATGGCTGTTTTGGCTTCTTATAGATTCACACTTTTCCAACCCAGTTTAGTCTTGATAAAGACTTAGTTTGGTCCTGTTTACTCCTGGTTTGAAGTACTTGGTCTTGGCAGAGGCTCAGGTTTCGATTGCATTCATATATACAGTCTATAACGGTGCAATGGGCATATTGTTCAAATGTAATGAAATTTAAAATAACTTTACATTTAAAATAACTTTAAATTTAATACGTTTTTATAAGTTATTTTATTACTTATATTTTGCCCTGATATAGCATTAACTCTTAACACTGGTACCATTTTTTTTTCTTCAAAATTGGATAAAACCTAAGCATCTGTTGTCTTACCAAATGAAAATGCTTTTCTTTTGAAACAAACTTTGTGAACACTCACAAATCGTGCTAACAACATCTGTCTACCTAACTTTAATATAATTATTGTTAAATTGCATTTTGAATAATTACTAATTAATCTACCTAACCTAATTTAATTTATCATATTATTTAAAATACAGTACAGTAAATAATACAAAAAATTGTTGAAAGAAATGCAGATATTTTTGAGTTAAATGCTTAATGTTACCTACAGCAGGTCTGTTTCACTAAATGACAAATTCCATTTCACAGTTTCATTTTTCACATTTTTCATACATTTTCATTCATTTTAATTCTAAACTGGTACATACTTTATAAATCAAAAGAAACAACTGTGACATGTCTGTGAAAAGCTCTATGTAAAATACTTGCATACTTACTAATAAAACAGTGGGTCAGCACCCCTGGTCTGTTATTTTATGAAGGATGCACAACAAAAACTTTCAGTGTTTAAACCCTTGGTTCCCCTGTGCCATCTCTTGATTGGGCTGGATGCCCTTTTGAACTCTTTGAAGGCTTTTTTGCTTTTCTGTGAAGCACATATGTAAACTGCAAGTCTTCTCGGTCAGCCCCACATGTTTGCAGTTTGCTCCCAAGCTGTCCAAGGTGTGATTGTGCCTCAACCCGGCATTTGTGCCCAATGTGGATAAAGCCTATAGTTGTTCTACTTTAGAACTTAAGGCCTCCCCCTTTCTCTTCTGAGGAGTGCGACTTCACTCTGTGCTTTGTTCAGGCATTGCGAGTGTATGTTGACAGAACAACTGGCCTTACAAAGGCAGATCACTTATTGTGTCATGAGCTTCTCCTCATTTGTTCTCCTCAGTGTCCAGTCAGAGGCTTCCTCACTGGATTGTTGAAGCCATCTCCTTGGCTTACACATGCAGGGGTATGGTACCTCCGCAGGGGTTGAGGGCACTCTCCACCAGGAGGCCTACTTCATGGGGCCCCAGCTCTTTGATAGAAGAGTGAGGTGTTTCACCATCATTACCCTCCTTGCAAAGCGGTAAGAAATCACTTTAGAATGACTGCATTAGGAGGAGGCTGACTGGATCAGGAGAGCGGCCTGAGTCTGAGATACAGTCATCCTGTCTCTCAGAGACAGACATGGTGGTATTGGAGCTGCTGTGAATAGTCAGGCTAGAAGCGATTCTCATAGTGAAACACCTCACTGTTACATTAAGTAACCTTGAGATTTTACAGTTTTTACCAAATCCCAAGTCCCATCTTTTAATAATTGGATCTTACGGTTTTTATGTTACAATAAAATCAGACAAGGAAAGAGATGTTTTTTTAATTACTTATTCCTCTTCCTTATTTCTTTAATTTGAATAAAATTATCTTTCTAAACCTAGTATTCGTTCTTACCGTTTTAGGCATCTTGATTTTTGTTGAAGGAGCTCAGCAGGTGTAGAAGGAGGTTCCGTGACGGAGACAGAGGCTGCTGTGGTCGACTCCCAACACAAACTCAACGTTATAAAGATTTAATCTGTCAAACCATAGGCAGGGCTACTCCGTCCTTTGAACCCAACACGTTAGATCACCCGCTGTGACATTAACCCAGATACTGTCAGATTAAACAGATAGACTACTGCTGAGGTTGCTGATGTTTTCTCCTTTTACAAATGGAGACCGTTCTGGTTCTACTGGATCAAAGTGTCACACTATTCCAAACTATTCTTTTAACACGACTACAACACTTCAGCCTCTCTGGTGCTGTTCACAAATGTTTCACATCCTATCTCACAGACAGAACATTTATGATGAGACCCATGCTCCTCCAAGGTCCATGAAATCACATGTGATGTGCCCCAGGGCTCCATTTTAGGTGATGTGCTTTTTAACTTGTACATGCTCCTCTTGGTGGTGTCATCAAGAAACATGTAATCAACTTCCACAGCTGCAGATGATACGCAGCTTTACATCTCCATGTCTCCTGATGGCACCACACCAATGGATGCTCTTTTTAACTACATTCTAGATATCAAATCCTGGATGGCAAAAACAATTCTCCAGCTTAACCAGGACAAAGCTGAGGTTTTAGTCACTGGTGCTAAGGCCCAGAGAGAGAAACTTTTAACCAAACTACAAGCACAGTCTTTTATCATTTTTGACTTTTATCCCACATATTAAGAACGTCACAAAAATAGGTTTCTATCACCTAAAAACATAGTCAGAGTCTGCCCCATTTTCTCTTGGGCCAACACTGATGCATGCATTTATCACCAGTCAAATATACTACTGTAATGCTTTCTGCTTTCTGGTCTTCGCAAAAAAAGTATTTCTGGTTCGCAATTACAAACCAGTATGTTTTACCACTTAAAAAGCGGTAGATGTCATATAACTCATCTCTTAATGGTTTTATTACACCTGAAACTAAATGATCGGAAATACATGACTTGAGTTTTCCGGTAAGTAGGGATAAGTAGTGTGGGTGGGGTACTTAAAATGTTAATGATTTAAGATTATCTAGTAATATAGAGTAAATATAAATATATAATTGACAACTGTAGGTTTGGCAGAGAGCAAATCTGTAACTGCCAAAGACCAGTCAATATGCACTTTAATATACAATAATATATATTTGTCGTATTGGGTTATTAAATTATAAAAACACAACAACAAAAAAAAACACTAATATAATTACAAAAGGCATGGGGGGACTGTTATATTTATTTAGCTTTATTTAACAAACGTCATCATAACACGATACAGAAATGGATCTAAACACTAGGGGTCTCTCTTACACAGATATGCACAGACGTAAGGAGTCCAAAAGGTAGTTATCCAAAATATTATCAAACTATTCCTAATATGTATCTTAGGTAAAAAAGAACAGGGCAAAGATACATAATTGTCTATACATTTCTAGTGGAGCGTCAGCCACTGGCTTATCTCCATGGAAATGTTATTTTGTTGTCTATATGTTCCACAGTATAGTTTAAACTTATCTAACACAAGGGAGACAACACTAAGCTAGATTACAATTCAGATCTATGGAGAGTCCTTCTGCTATTCACAGAAGGAATTACAGAGCAATAGAAACACCTGTAAAAGTTTTGAGTCATACCATGGAACATTCCAAATAAAGCAATGACATCTCCATGGAAACAAGTAGTGTAGTACCACAGTGCACCTTTAAGTTGTGCATTAACTGATCACTTTGTCTTCCCTGTCTTATAAGCATCATTCAGTCTACATTACTTCACCCAAGCATTTGTATAACAAGTGGAACCAAATTAGTTGTTCAGTCTGTTGCATTATCGTTTTGTGTCTCTTTTCAAGTAAATTCCTGTAAAATGTCAGACCTGCTTTACTTAATATTATTACCTAAATTCCCATTAGATCAAAACTCATCTTTGATCTGAAAGTGTGGCTGGTCCTCGGGTCTGAAGTCTTCGTTGGGCGTCCCGTCCGGGTTCAGGATCCGGGACGCGGTGTAACCCACAATGGGATACTTGGTCTTATATGTGCCTTCAAAAATACTGTCCAAGGACTCCAGCTGCTCCTTTGTTAGACCGGTCTGCAAATATAACAAAATGTCATCAATAGTCATTCATTTAATCTAAAAACTTACAACAATGGGTCAAATACAGGTAATAAATATCCTGTATGTGCATGAACATGTATAAACTTTTTAAATTTAGATCCATTATGATAAAATAAACAAATGAAAACCCTGTGGAGGATTAGGAAAAGGGATAAAATCTCTTGCCACAGGATTGTATAAGACAAAAACACTACAAGATTGTGCATGAAGAACAAACTGAATAAATTTAGACATTATTGAGCCCCAAGGGAAATTACTTGGACACATCACATCAAAATTGGTGAGGTCACAATTGCAAACTGAACCACACAATTTACCTATTAGCCTGTAACTTGTGTCTCATCCAAACCTATTGATCAAAGTGAAGCTGTGAGTACTATGATGCTAATCAGAGGCTATAATCAGATCGCTAACAAGATTGTCATCATTGTGGCCAATACTTTTACATGATGAAGTAGCCAATTTAAATAACAAATAAAAGAAATGTGAGCTAATCATGAGTAATTTATAGGCTGTTAAATCATTGGTAGTTAAAAGTTGGAAGTCTGTGTATGTGATAAGATACTAGACAGGTCATGATTTTCTGACCTAATTTAAAATGCTGTCTTAAAACACATTGAATATCCTTAAAAAAAGGTCTGTAAAGTTTCACGATTATGTGCACGTGAATGCAGCAAGACTCAACCAAAAGGATTCAACAGAGGTGTCATGTGACCAGTCCCTGTAGACAATACTAAGAAAAACCTTTTACAAAACATTATATTACACATTAAAGCAATTAATTTGTTTTCTCAACAGACGATGATCAGAAGTCACTCAGATGACTTCACGGATGTTAAAATCTTGTTAATCACACTACTGAGCCAGTTATTTTATTTACAGTATCAGATGTGAGGTCTTCTGGGTCCAGGGACATTTTGGCCACAGCTCGAGATGAGTCTTTTCCAACCAGGGCGTTGTACGGCGCATCTTTGCCATAAAACTCTGAAATTCAATGGTTACACAGTTTTAAATGGATAAAATATAGGCCTACATTTGATACAAAAAGGCCTACATTAATGGTGGAAGGATTTGGCTGAAATAGTTCATATAATTAATGTTTTCTGCAGTGAAATCACTAAATCACATGTGAATTTGACATATACAGGGCCTGCAGTGCCATTACATGTGACAGCTACTACAGACAGCCCTCAATTATTCAATTACAAAATTTAAAATCAATTTAAACTTTATTACATTTTAACATTTGAAGTGTAAAACATAAACTAATGTGAATCTTAAAAAAAATATTATAGCCTGTTCCTCTTAGACTAAGCCAAAAGTTAAAAAAGAAAACCAGGTAACACCATTATTAACCAGAAGAGGGTTATTTTTAATAGATTTTTACTATACTATATTTATAACAGTACCTTTTCCTTTGGTGACATCAAACACCACTCCTTTTACTGCCATGTAAATAGGCAGCTCCTCCTAAAAAGAAAACAATATGGAGATTTCAGTCATTTCACTATAAATGTCACGGTCATTAAAAGTAATAAGAGGCATAAACACGTGAAGTTGACCTCGCTCCCGTCGTATTTCTTCAGCTCCTCCTCTGTGAAAAGCCGCACGGGTTTTGAAGCGGGTTTAAACTTTAATGTTTGGTCTTGTTGAGTTAAAGTCACACACAAGAATAAAGCACAAAGCACATAAACCTGCGCTGTTTCCATGACAGATCCTGGTTAACGCGGAAACTCTTTCATCCAACTTTACTTCCCTGGTTTGTGCGGAGTGACGCCTTCAAGATAGTAGGAATTTTATGTTTTAGTAACATTTTGGCAAATTATAGTTACAATAACAGTATAATTTCAGATATAGACCATAAAAACAAGAGATTTTAATCATTCAATTTTAGTTTTTCCTTTTTGTCACATATAGGCTACTGGTCTTGACGCGTTTCTTGATTGTTTCATTCTGAAGACAAAACATTACAGTTCTTGTTATTTCTTTTCTTACTATTGTATTATTTTATTGTTATGTCTTTTCATATATAATACCTGCTTTAAAGCAAGCCGAAATAAGGTAGCCTGACTTATGCTATTATAATATTATAAATGACTTTAGTTTAGTAATATCTAACAGTCTAATCGTAATTTCTAATAATTTATTGGTAGTTAAAAGTTGGAAGTGTGTATGTGATAGTTTACTAGGTAGAACAAGATTTTGTAGGTCTACTGTTTAAATCTAAAATGCAGCCTTAAAACAAACTGAATATCTTTAAAACAAAACTAGAACAAAACACTACAAAAATGCATTAAAAAAAGTTACAGTAGGCTTGGGCCAATAGCCTGTTTCCAATGTATTAACAGTCAATAGTTTTACACATAACCATGTGTAAGTGAATGCAACAAGGTAAAACAGGGGCGGGACTAAAGACACATCTAAAGCTGCGATTGGGCGCAGTTTAAGGATCCTTTTATCTTTGGGACGGTCTTTTATCCCCGGGAGAGCTCAACGCCGCTCCTCCAAAACGGAAACTGCAACTAAAGAGATTACTTTAGTAAAAATGTAGTGTATATTGACTGAATCTTCTTCTCAGACTTTATCCAAACCCAGCGCTAAGTGTGTGTTATAGTAACTTGACGGGGTTATAGAAGGACGCGCAGAGGAATGCTCAGGAAAGACCAGGCGCGGGGATACCAAGAGGTGAGAGCACAATATTATATCAAACTGTCCTGTAATCCAGAGTTTTATATTAGTTTAATGATGGGATCCGGGTGTAAACTTTATTTAAACTTTGTCAAAGTGTCCAGTCGCCCCATAACGTCATGTGACGTGCACAGCTGACCACTGCAGCCGCCTCCGCTGACTCCTCATTTTTACTGGTGGCCAATGTCCATTACTCAGTGTGGTGCAGTAATCTATTTGATGAATCATGTGTAATCAAGTTGTTTTTTTGTTCAACTTAAATTACTATTAAGGGTATAGTTTGGGAAAGTAAACTGTAGGTCTTTTAGAACTCCCAAAACATAGTGGATGATGTTATAGGCTGTTTTTTTAATGTATTAGTCTGAAGCAATTTTTGTACTTTGAAGGCCACATCAGTTCAAAAATGGTCTTAAGCCTGCACAAAATGGCAAAAATGGTCATTTCAAATAAATACCTTGTTTCAAGGTGCATTAGGCTTTAAACAGGATATGTCTTGGTATGTTTGTGATGGAGGGTCCGTCAACTTGTTTCCATGGAGATTGCTGTGTTAAAACTGTTCCTCAATATGATGCAAGCAGATGACATCACTAGGCCAAGTTACAAGTGAGACCTATGAAGCGGCATCCCCACTGAGGAGCATTCAAGGCAAAACAACATCTGATGGTGGTGAACCTCCTCTAGAAAATTAGAAGTCACTTTTAAGTGTCATATCAATATAGTTGCACCTTCAAGTCCTCAAGTCACCCTCATTTGAGGGTCAATGATCTAGGCTACTATATGAATTAAAATTAAACAGGTATGCCACTTTATATTAAGTAAACTATGTGGTGAAAAGTGATATGCATTATTTTATATAAACTAACAAAAGTTAAATTAAGCTCATATTATAGCATGATTGACTATAGTGTGATTAGGAAAAATATTTATGATCTAATCTTAAATAAACAAGCCAGGGCTTAACCAGGAACTGGCAGAACAAGAACCACCCACAATGAGGGACCGTTAAAAACCCAAAGGAAAATGCTGATGGGATTACTGTATAAAGTTCAGTTTACACTTAAGTTGTTCTGTGTTGGAAGGGTTCGGGTCAGCTCCAAATGTTGTGCAGAATATAAAACAGTAACATCTAATGGTGGTGAACCCCTCTAGAAAATTACATGTCACCTTTAAGTGTCATATCAATATAGTTGCACCTTCAAGTCATCTTTCTTATACCAGTTTGATCAATGATCTAGGCTACTATATCAATTTAAATTAAACAGGTATTCCACTTTATATTAAGTAAACTATGTGGTGAAAAATGATATGCATTATTTTATATAAACTAGCAAAAGTTAAATTAAGCTCATATTATAGCATGATTGACTATAGTGTGATTAGGAAAAATATTTATGATCTAATCTTAAATAAACAAGCCAGGGCTTAACCAGGAACTGGCAGAACAAGAACCACCCACAATGAGGGACCGTTAAAAACCCAAAGGAAAATGCTGATGGGATTACTGTATAAAGTTCAGTTTACACTTAAGTTGTT
The DNA here is from genome assembly GCA_000787155.1 of Scartelaos histophorus. Classification (NCBI taxonomy): domain Eukaryota; kingdom Metazoa; phylum Chordata; class Actinopteri; order Gobiiformes; family Gobiidae; genus Scartelaos; species Scartelaos histophorus. The sequence goes on from JACN01016105.1 coordinate 9,404, forward strand.
CTGTGTTGGAAGGGTTCGGGTCAGCTCCAAATGTTGTGCAGAATATTAATGGGACATTGGTTTGCCACTTTTAATCTTTTGACATATTTTGACATGCAGGCTACTCGTCAGATGTCCGTATACTTTTGGATGAGAAGTGATGTTTTATTGCTTAAAAAATTAAAACACAAATTCTACTTGTGAATGTAGTTGCCGGTTTCCTCACTCATCTATAACTTGTACTAATTTGATTGTGCCACCTGCTTGTCTAGACAAGTTTAATCCCATATTGTGAAGCATTCGAGAAAAAGTTTCAAAAGCATTAGTTAATGATTAAAGATCAATAAAGCTGGTGAGAATAGTTAGTCCTGTCACGATCATTTCTATATCGAGTTATTGTTCAGCACATGGCAGATGGGACAATATATTTTGATTTATCATGGGAACTTTTCCTTTGTACCAGTGGGGAACTTTTGTTTTTCTGTTGAACAATGAGATTGGAGTTACAGATGGTTGAACAACTAATATAGATACAAACTTACTATACTGCAAAAAGCAATATTTAGATAAGTTAAAATGACCTAAATTAGAGGCATTTTACTTTATTTGAGTAGTTTCAACTTGACAAGTAACATTCATACCAATGGAATGAGTTTTCTTAATTCAAGCAACATTAGAATTTTTTTTTCTTATTTTAAGTGCAAATGTTGTTTCTTTTCTTCAGTGAAGCAAGATGTATTTTCATGTTTTATTCCATTGGTAGATAATTATATTTGCCAAGTGAATTTTACTCAAATCATAATAAAACTTTCTTAATTCAAGTAATCTTTACTTGGCCTGATTTTTCTACAGTATACTAAGTGTAGTATCATCTAGTTGATAATCCTACTTTACCATTTTATTGTCAGTGGCATATTATTGTTTATTCTTTTTGTCTATATTTTCTTCAAAATTGTTATCGTGACAGGCCTAAGGATAGCATTTTTTTTAATTTTTATTTTATTTTTTTCGCAAAATGCACAGTTGGTTCACAAATATATATATATTTTTTGCAGTTTAATGAGGAGGATGAAAGCTTACAGCCTGCAGACTTGTACGACGACACAGAGAAAGACCTCGATGACCTGGAGGAAAAACAAGCCAATGGCAATATCCCACAAGGTTGGTCTGAGTAACATGACAATAATGCCAAATATGAAGTGATTTTCTGTTATATGAAGTGTCTTAAATACTTGATACGTACTACATTTGCTGTTTTTTGTCATAAATTGTTGACCAACTACACTGTTCTACTATTTTATTTTTGTCTATAGGAGAGGAGGAGGTGAACGTGAACATTCCACCAAGGAAATTCAGCAAAAGTTGTGTCAAAAATGTATTTACAGTGGTCCTTATATTGATCTATGTGCTCCTGACAACAGTAGCTGCATTTCTGGCCTATCAAACAATCAAGGACTTTATGGAGAAAATGAATAACCCAGTGATGTCAGTTACATATAAAGAAGTGGAGTCATTTTCACCTCCAGGTTTGTAGATTTGTTTGTGTGATTATGCACAGTTTTATAAGACATGTCCACAGAAGGGACACATACAAAAATAAAAACTTGTTAAATATAATATGTGCTGTGTTCCTAGTTATCAGCACAAATTATTTAAATGCTCATTATTATTATTATAGCTCAAAATGCTCTGTTCTACCTTATGACCTTGTCCCTTCTTTGGATCAGATTTTTGTACATGCATATTATTGTCTGGCATTTTGTTTTATGATTATTTCTTTGTGTTCTAAACCAGGTATTGCATTGTTCCCTGGTAATGCTCGTATGTTAAGCTGCAAACATTACTACCGCGAATACCTCCCTCCGTTAGTGAACCCGGGGCATCCACAAGAGGGCGACTGTGAGATGCAAAAAGTCTCATACAACGGTCCTTTTCGAAATGAGTCTACGGTGAGTTAGTTGGTGTTGGTTATAAAGATGTGGGTTCAACATCCTGTGCAGCAAACTTGTCGTCCCTTGTCACCCAAAATGCTGATCTTTCTTAAAGGTTTTTAAGTTGTTAATCACTCTACATTGTCATACATTCATCCAAAAATTGCAGATTATTTAGTGTAATTTATTGTCATATTTATTAAGCCAGTTTTAATGTTTCTTGTGTGTGTGTGTCTTGTGCGTTACAGAAAATGGCGTTGGTCGTCCGTGGTCCGTCTGACGTCAGGAATAAGGAGCTGATCTTTATGCAGTTCAGTCAAAATGAAACACACGAAGACTTCAGCGCCATCTCCTACATGCTCTTTGCTAAATACAGTGACTTGATCAATAGGTACGAGGATGCAAAGAGTTTGATCTGTGTTCATGTTTTCAGAATTTTCCAGTTAATGTTTCAAGGAGAGCATCAAATCTGCAAAGAACCAGATGTACTGTGCTTAATCAATATATTGTTATACAGCTACTTTATCTGGTTATCTTGAACCACTACCTGCTACTATTACTTATCACTACTGCCTACAACTACTACTACTGCTACTACTATTATTTTATCCCACTCTCCATAAGCTCCATATTTCCATTGTTACTGCTTATGATTAAGTTTGACTGGAAATTTTACATGTTTCTTCCACGTATGTGAATATTCTGATAATCTTCTTGCCCTGTAACATCAGTGCTAATCGCTCGGCTTTCATGAGGGACTGTGAGAGGAACTACTCCATGTGGACCTTCTCTGGAGGATTCAGGACCAGGGTCAAGATGTCGCTGGTTCGGACTTCTGGGAAAAACAACGACGGCACAGAATTTAGACAAGAGGTATGGAAATGTCATATACTGTAAATTAAAGGTGCACTATGTTCCTTTACTGCTAGTGTTCATTTTATCGCTTTGTCTGGAACCCTCAACAGTATCCAATCCACTTTATTTATGTAGCGCATTTTATAAACTGTAACATTTAAAAATGAACAAATGCTCTACCAGTGCTCATAAAAATAATAATAAAACCTTAAAACAATAAATGGAGGATAAGAACAAGAAATAAAATATAACCAGTTAAAAAAATAATAAAATAATGAATGAAATTATAAAAAACACAGTATGACATTAAACGTATCATTTTTGCTTTTATTGCTAGAAAAATAACTTGAATTCTTAGGTGCATCCTTGCTTTGAGTGGGGTCTCCTGTCCACTAACCTGTAATCTTTAACTAATCGACTGCTTTTCTCAGTGGATAAGTTTAAAGCCACATTGCGAAACATTCCAGGCAATGCGGTAACACCTCCACAGAGACAAGAAGGTTGTTAAAATACTTTGAGCATTAATCTTTGCCGATGTGTTTTAGTCTGCTGTGGTGAAGTTCAATGACAAACGGCCAGAACATGAAAAAACAGAAGAACTTTTCTTTGCTGTTTTTGAATGGAGGGATCCTTATATACAAGAAATCAAACTGGTGAGTATTGACTTACATTAGTGTAAGATGTAAATAGATTTTTGTTGTCCACCCATAGGGCAAATACGCACATATCAATGAAATACCTCCCAAACGCATTTGAGGCAAAATCCACTTCAATGCTCTGTGACCTCATTTTTCTCTTTTACTCTAACAGATAAAGTTCACAATTCAAATAAAAGTATAACTGTTGTAGTTGTGGCCCAGTTATGGCTCATTAAACTTAACTGAATGACTGTCACTCTTGAAACTAGCACAAAATCTTTAACAGTAATCACAAGGAATTATTTTTTAGACAAGAAAAGTTGTTTATTATGTTTACCCTCAATTATGTCATTATGTCATTATGTGCAATATTTTAAAAAGAAACCAGCACTATATGTTCTTCTTCCAGATTGTGACTGCAAACCCCTGGAACTCTCTGGCCATCCTCTGTGGAGTTTTCATGGCTCTGTTTAAAGCTGCTAATTTTGCCAAACTCTCAGTTCAGTGGATCATCAGGATGAGGAAGAGGCATCTAAAGAACAAAGCACGAGAACTCAACCAAATCAGCTAAAGACTACTGAAATAATTACTCCTTTAGGTCACTATTTTTATGTATATTAGTTTGATTTGTTTTATCTTTGTACTGCTACTTTTAGCCCTTAAGGTCAGTAATTTCTTGAAATATGTCAAAATACATTTCCAAAGTTGAGCATTGGAAAGATTGTTGAGTCTGGACTCTACTAATGTGAAACAAATTCTGATGAACTGTGTTACTTACTAAATTTATCACAATTAAGTCAATGGAATATTTATGATGTCTTTTTATGTCCTCCAGGCAACAATCGCACAGCCACTGAACATTTCACTAAAAAGGGAAAATTACACTGTACTTCAACAAATGTGACTGGAATAAAGCTGTTTTCTAAAAATGTTTTTACCTTTTTTGTGAAACAATAGTGCTTAATGGCAGAAAGATGCTTTTTATAGTGGCTCATATATAGTTAGTAAAGTATATGGGATGGCCAATTATTTCCTTGAGCAATACACTCACATTTCAGAGCTATTTTAAACCTGTTACCAGTGGAGGGCAGAATTTTGTTGGTTTCACCGGATGTTAGGTAGAAGAAGTCAGGGGGCGGGGTCAACTGAGGATGTTGTTGTTAGCTTTAGCGATGGAGAAGAAAAGCCAAAACCACAAAGTTGGGTTGATTTTATAAAGGTAATTTTCAACAAATTTTTCTGCTGCCAGACAATATTTGTGCATTGATTACTGTGCATGCTTTTAGCTGAACCATAATCCTCGCTCTGTTTATGTTCATGTGTATTTGCAAAAGTCGCCTATTAGCATGCCACGCTAATTCGCTAACATTTTATAAAATAAACATTTTGTTCTCCCACAAACTACTAAGAAAATGCACTCAAACGCGTTGCTGTTTAGCCACATATTGTTATTTTAGAAGATAGCTCATGTTTCCCCGTGTACTTGAGTAGCTAATTAGTTTAATTTATCAATCAAACGTTTCCAAAATGTCCTAAACTGTTTGCTGGGGAGTTGAACCTATTGTTAATGTTCTTTGTAGTTAGTGGGATGTAACCGTAACATGCGATTATATTCATGTGTCGACCTTAAATGAACTTTAGCATCAAGGCGCGAAAGTTAAATCCCATTAAACTTTCAGAATGGAGTTTTCCTGCCAAGTAACCGTGGTGGTATGCCCATGTTCATCATCTGACCAGGATTTATAAATTGTTTTCTAATGGCGTGAGTTTAAGATTAGTTTAACGTTTTGTGATTCTGTGTGCTATTAAACTAATAAACTGTTACTAAACTAATTCACTTTCTGTCTGTAACGTTCGGTAAATTTATAATAAATCAGGTCATAGCACGATACGACAAATCTGAAGTTATTTCAGAAAATGAAAGGCTCAGCCTACGTCTACTATTAGTTTGATGTGAACGTGTGAGCCCTGCAGTGTTGTAAACGGCAGATGTCTTTTACTGTGGGCGTCAATGGAAGTGGTAGATGTGTGGAAAGGTTTCCAAGGGTGCTGCAAACAAGATATCAACAGAGAAGATAAAAATAATTGCTGCTATGTGGATTGGGTGCCTTCTAACAATAGGACATGTTTCAAATATAGTACTTTGCTGGCCCTGATTTTGTTTATTACTTACATTTCAAGTTTTTTTTTATTTTTATTTTTAAATAGCAAAATGCCAAAATGCTTTCCAGCTGTACTATAGTTGTAACTCTAGCTATAAGTTTAAGAAGCAATTGCAGTGACCCACATATATCTGAAAATAGCTTATTTGAAATAATTTGTTTAGACAATCCACTAGTACGGTTTCTGTAAGTGTTAAACAAGTCCAGGCAAAGTCACAGTGTTGGCCAGTATTTCTGGCTCCACCACCAGCTCTCCCTCAGCAGACAAAATTAGATCTGACTGCACATGTCTAACTGAGGAGAGTGTAAATGACCCGAGAGAACTGTTGGACTGTTGCTATTCACACAATAAATGTATTTTGAGTGTGAAGTCAAATTAAGTCAAAACATACATGTCAATACATGCCTTACAATTCAGTACTCATATTTTATGTGTTGTTTTTCAGTAATGGGCTGCTGAGTTACATCTGTGTTCAAAATGGCCAAGAACAGAAAGTGCATTCTCTGTGAGACTGTCTGTGCCTCCAGACAGGTAACCAGTAACTTTAGTAATCTAACTTGCATTACATCAACTAGATATGCACAGCCGATATAAAGTTGATGCAATGCAAACTTTAATTTAGCATTTTTTATTGTTCCTGCTTGGGGTATTTTAGGAAATGGAGGAGCACATGAGAAGTATGCTGCACCACAGAGAGCTGGAGAATCTCAAAGGAAGGTATGTTCAATAAACTGCAAAAATAACATTTTACAAAACTAATACAGATCCAAGATTTCTAAAGTTTGACCTTAAGAATGGTCTTTATCTTTAACAAACTTAGAACTTGTATTTTGTTTTACATTTTATTGTTCAAGCAAGAAAGTATTAAGTATCCTTTATACTATAAGACCAGTGTCAGTTTCCTTACTATCAAAATTTTATATCATAGCATTGCCGCTTAAAAAAATGAAAAGGTGAATGTATTCTTTAATTCACCCTCTTCTGTCTAGACTTTATTATTCAAATAAAATTATATTCTGAGCATAAAGCACGTGTGTCCAGCAACACGTGCCCATTACCGTCTGTGGTCGAGTGGATCTATGGCAGCTGCCTCTTCTGTGGTTCTTATATTTAGACACAATATCATCAAACAACAGGCGTGAGCGATACCAGGCAACTGGACAGGATCTGGTGACTCCGGTGTAGATTAGACAAGTATGTAGGCTACAGCTGCAGGGGAACGACCTCGAGGGTGAGAAGATACATGTGTTTAGGCTTGGGTTTAGTCTTGAAACATTATGAGAAAGTTTATGTGAGAGCAAAATAAAGTACAGCGTACCTGAATGAGCTATTGACTTTGAGGGTTTAATATAGGGATTGACATTTTAAGATTGCTATACTTATGATGAAGCTTATATTTGTAGATAACTCATGTTGCAGGAAAAACAAAATACAACCAACTTGAACATATTCTACACCATTCCGAATTGTATGACAAATAGTCAGATTTTGAAAAGATTTATAGTTGCCATGTTAATGTTTTAGTAGATATTTAGTAGTTGCCATGTTTGGATTGTTGTAACTTAAAAGTAGAAATTACACACAAAAATACAAGGTTGGGCAACTTAAAATGGCATTCCTTTAGACTGTGAGTGCAGTCATTTTTACCCATCTTTAATCTTTGAAGGACTTCCCCTGGGCCTGAAGAATGCTGGGTAAATCTGTCATTGTCATTGTACAAAAACAGTAGTTACTGCACTCAGGAGCAGCTGGTCAGGTCAGCCTCAGCCTTTGTTTTGGTTGACGATTTGTTTGTGGAAAATGTCAAATGTAAAAAGCTACAACAAGAGCTGTGGCACACAACAACATTGTCGAATTCAAATTATATGGTTATAAAAGACAATGGACAATGTTTGAAAAAACAGGGATTATGCTGCAGGGATTATGTTTAAAAAACATATTCTCTTCTGCTAAAAGTTCCATTGTAAATTACTTCATATTCAATGTATTGTGAGATTGTGAAGTTATAATTTGCATTTTGTTTCCATAGCCCATTAGTCAAAAGCCAAATTTATTTAATTATGGATGCGTTTCTGTTAGATAATAAATATTTAATAACATAATATAAAGTGAGGAACATGACTTTAAAGTCAGGTGATACATGCGTCTAAAGTCAAAATATAACCTAATCCTATTGGGAAAAGTGTCAACTGCACGAGACTTTGAAATGGCCGGTTGCCCTGACATAGATTGGTGCAGTGATCACGACAGGATGACATACTTGGGAGAGGTTTAGCAGTGAGAGCAGCTGTGAGAGGGACTCTGGTTTCATCTAGTCCTCTGCTGGGATTGGTCTGATAACACATGGTGCATGGGAGAGGGGAGGGGAGCTGTGTATTTGGGATAGGCTAAGGTCAAAAGTAGAGATACCTCTGTTGAAGCCTTCAGAGCGCAGCGGGACACCATCATGGCAGCGCAGTGAGCCGCTCCTCTGGGCTGCAGGCTGGATATGCTCAGCTACAGTAGCCCCATAACTTCACCCTGCCTTTTTCCACCAGCTAAAAACCCGGATATTTAAAGTCGATCAGGATGACTAAATTATAACTGTTTTATTTTTTAAACAAGAAATTTAAGTTAGCTACCTCCTGATCGGTTAATGTTAGAGAATTGGGTCTTGAAGGATTGTTGAGTAATCTCCTTTCCTTGTTTTTGGTTTTACTTAAAGTACAGCGACAGATTCTGCAGGCAGGAAAACAATAGACTTGGAAAAATGCCAGAAGGAACCATTGACCGACCGCTCTCGCCTTTGCTCCCCAGGGACTGCGGACATGAGTGCAGGGTCTGTAAAGTTACCGTGGTGAGCCTAACAGACTACGCTAGCCACATCTCAAGCCCCGCGCACAAACAAAACGTGGAGGATTTTGAACGCATCCCAGTCCACAACACATCCAATGAGGAGTACTTCGATAAGGCCCTGGTGGGACTCATCGAGAAGAGAAATGAGCAAATAAGGTAAGATTAATGCTGCAACCTTTATATTGTATTGAGTAAAAGTCTGTTTAAACTTGATTTGATCCTGGTTTTGACCCTTGCTTAGTCCTGAATGATGTGAACTTGGTTTGGTCCTGTTCTAATCCTGGATTAATCGTAGTTTTGTTCCAATTTTGAAGTGGGGCAAGTGTGAACGCTTCCTAATTGACTGATTTTAGTTGTAGTTTTGACTTGTGTATGCATTAGAGGGGTACTTTTTACTATCTGTAAGAACTTCCCAACTGTATGCTTATCACAATTGGACATATAATTGTTAAAGTCGTCAGAAATCTTTGAATGAACATATCAGGTTAAAAGAAAGTCACTGATTCTTCTTAGGATCACTTGAAGAGAGCAAATCAAAGAGGAAAATCATTATATAAAGGAAGCTGTAGATAAACAAAGCAAACAAGATTATAAACAAAGAAATGATCAAAACTCCTATAGCCCATCAGAGCTGATTCATCATGTAGCGTTAATGAATGACTTCTGTGATTAAGTACTTTATCTCATCATCTGAGCTAACATGTGATGTGTGTATTTAGCTGTGAGTGCTCATGTGCCTGGCCCTTGTATAGAAACATTCTGGCTGGTGGAGCTTATTGGCCTTTTTTAGCCTTCACGGCGCCTGGAGTCCAATGTCAGAGCTACAGCCTAAAAACATTCACTAACAAGACACGTTCCTCTGCCTTATTTAATATTATGATCTAATAATACAAAGCACGTCTTCAAATCAGTCATATATGAGGGTAATTTGGAATTTGCATCCATAGGGTATCAACTGTTTTTTTTTTTAATTTTTCACGCTAACAATCACTACAGCAACAGAACCGTTCAGATGATTCTATAATACTTTTTGAAGACAATCACTGCATGAATTTGCATAAAATAATGTGGTCATGTATTGAAATTGAAAGCCATGTGAAGGAGACAGACTGGTGGTCAATACTGTGAATACCATTTTTCTGAAGTTTTAAAGCACCACTAAAACTTAGTTCAGTGTTCAGTGCCTTAATAGCAAGTCTCACATCAAAATGGTTAGTTATTTAAGTGATAATGATATGTCCTAAAATTGTCTATTTAAGTAAAAAGTACCTCCCCTGATAATACATAAATAATACTGTACTCTAATATTAATTTTATTAATATACATTTTATTAATAGTAATATTTTTTTCTTCTCAGGTAGAATTACTTTTGACATTCATGTTTGCATTATTTTGCTTATAGAAAAGAAAAGGAGGCTGCTGCTGCAAAGCTCGCTCAAGAAGAAGCTGAGCGAAAGAGGAAAGAGGAGTTCCAGCTTAGATTAAAGGAAACAAAAGAGCGTTTTCGGCTTGAGTTACAACAGCAGTCCAACCTTTATGGCCCTCAGCAGGGATCATGGTACAAGGGCAACCAATATGGCACCAACCCTGGGCACATGCAAAACGTGAGACCCTGGCAGCAGAGTAAATGGGGCAAGAGCTCTACCTGGCATGCACAAGACCCTCCAAACTTCAAGAACTTCAACAAAATCCCACCTCCCTGGATCAGTAATACAGGCAGCAGCAATGGTGTTTACGGGTGCAATAACATATCTCAGAATGTCCGACCTAATCTTCTGGGGCCATCTCCTCCTTTTTTCCCGTCCTTGCCAAAATTCTTCACAAAAGGTGTTGATCAATTTGAGAATCTAGCCACAAACCAAGGAGGTAAGCAGAAACGTGGGCCTAAAGGTGCGGATAAACAAAACACAGAAGCGGAGAATGCTAATAACAAAGGAAACAAGTCTTTTGGCAGTAACCCCAAATTTGACAAAGCATGTCGCTGGTCGCCATACCACGTCAATAATAAAGGGTCAGAATCCATGCCAAATCTTGTTCAGAAAACTCCAAAATCACAAAAGGTAGAGAAGGCAATCGAAAGTGGCACTTACACACTTGACAAAAGAAACTCAAGTGGTGAAAGTAGTAACAACAGCAGTAGAAGTAGTAGTCTTCAGAGAGATGGTCAGAAAAATACTACCATTAATGCTACTCCTGCTACTACCACTACTACAGGTACTCCGAGCCCATCTACTCAAAAAGCAAAAACGGCAGCACAAAAAGCAGAAAGGAGACCCTCCCAAGGCGCAGGCCCAAGTGGTGGAACTCAAGTTAACAAGGCATCTAGTCAAAATAATGAGAAGTTGAAGACAAAAAATAGGCTAAGTGGTTTATCAAAATCAGATCGGCAGCTAACTGAAACTATGAAGAAAGTGAAACAGCCGGAAAAGAGGTTGTCCTTGAATAGTTTAAGTACCATTGAACAAAGCGTAACACAGGTACTGGAGCAAAGGCAAGTTGGAGTCAATAAGGAAAATGCTATTAGGGAAAATCAAACTAAGCCATGTAAGCCTGCTTTGAGTAAACCTGCCAAGCCATCTCCAGACCAGTCCCTCCAGCACCTTCAAGTCAGCACATCGGTAGAAGGCTCAGCCAGTCTGATCATGAACCAGGAAGGTAATAAAAACAAAAGTAGTACAGAGAAGGAACCATTTGAAGATAAAGTTGTACAATCTACCATAGAAAATGACGCCTCAAAAACTAGTGACCCACAACCTCAATCACATAAATCTAAAATTGACTTGCCCCCTCTCCTAAAGAAGGATTTGACCAAACACATGATCCCAAACAAAGCTAAAAGTGCTCCCAGCCTCGAGCCCAACCTGAATATTGCAAGACGAGTCCGAAATCTGAGCGGATCGAAGAAGAGTGAGAGTGATAAAGATTCTGGACTGAAGCCCACCGTCCGACAGCTCATCAGCTCCTCAGGGTCTAGACGAAACGTGAACTGGGAACAGGTGTATCACGAAGTCAGGAAGAAGCAGGATAAGGGCAAAGGCATGCCAAGGTAAGTGATAACAGTGTTTAATTGCAACTGTGGCTTTTGTGTGAATTTAGTTAGTTAGTAATTAGTGTTAATAAAGAATTCACAAAGTGGTATTAAATATTTTACCCCTGGTGTAGCCAACTTACTGTTTGAAATTGCAATTTTGTATTAATGTTATTACTAAATAAAATGTCAAAACCCTTTAAATATCAGTATTATTTAAAATGAAGTCAGGTGTGCTTTATGCATTGCCATTTAGACTCTACTCTCATGAAAAGCCACTGACATATGTATTGTCAAGTCAGATATTATTTGTTAATTTCAGTTGGCTATATATGATATATGTTTATATTAATATTTAGAATTTTGTTTGTTTTTCATATAAATAAATGTTATGTCATTTTAAAACCAACATACTTGAATAAATTCTACAAACTATTATGTCATAGATTTTCACTCCAAGTTGCCTCCAATGTCTTTCCTCTCTCCTCTAGATTTGGGATAGAGATGGTGCCAATGGACCAAGAGGAGCACAGTCAGGAAGAGGACGACTTCGCGATCCTGCAGGGCTTCCATTGGGACTCACTGCCGGATGTCCAGACTCCACCCACCTCCCGAAAACGCTCCCTATCTGAGAGCAGCATCGCCCCAATGCCAAACCACGCCCCTTTTTTGGACAATATAGTAATCAAGTCAGAGCCCCAGGAGCCCTCCCAAGACGCTGACCTTCTGCAGGAGATTGAGATAGGCCTGTGTGAAGCTGAAGACACTCCAGAGAGGGCAGTGAGGGCGCGGCAGAGGGCGGATTCTGTTGCAGAGGAGATCAGCTCTGGAACAGAGATGTGGGATGGACAGGGGACATCAAAGAAGAGGAGAGCAAGAGTGAGTATTTGAAGATTTGAACAATATGCATTGCTTTTCAGAAATGTCTGTTGAAATAATAATTTACTAATTTTACTTTTTCACTTAGGACGTGCCTCGCGCAGAGACATCTTCTTTGGAGCATCACACCAAAAGAAGGAAAAAATCTAAAAAAGGTACAACCACCTGTGAACTACACTAACTTGTATTGGGTCAGTGACTAATCCACACGTTATGCACATTTGTAGTTGCAGAGCGTTCCCACATTGAGGAGCTGTTGGCAGTGTCTTTGCGTGAGGACGAGCTCAGTCGGTCCCTCCTGAGTCTGGACACAGAGTTGATCAAGGCTCGTGCTGCTCTGGAGGCTGCCTACATTGAGGTTCAGCGGCTGATGATGGCCAAGCAACAGGTAAGATGCTCCACTGTGTTTTCACATACATTTTCACGAGAATCATTTGGATTATTTCAGACCTCAAACTGCCAATCTGAGGTTTGCAGATATAGACACTCTTATGATGGTAACAACATTATAACATGAAATATGAGTGATTCCTTGTGCAAGTGCAAAGGGAATTCTTCATTCCACAGGGTTTTATAGAACACTCACTATACATATTTGCAACTTTTGTTGGTTTTGGTATTTACACTACTTAAATGTTTTGACCGTGCTCATTTCTTTTTGTTAGATGACTACAGACATGAGCACACTGAGAAACAGGCGTATCGAGTTGCTTAAAGGGATGCAAGGTAAGGGACTGATTAAAAAATGGATGAGATTGGGTGTAGTTCTGCTAAAGATTTTTATATTTTTACATGTACATCATATACTGTCATAACTATGTCTTCAAATGTCTTGACCTTTTCAAGGAGGAGGTGAAGAGGAGGCCCCTGACTCCATAGTGAAAGAGGAGAGACAAGATGACTCAGACCTGCCCTTCTCCTCCTCAGTCCCTGCCATCACAGACCCCCCTCTGTGTGGCACTAGCCCTTGCGCCTCTCCCCCCGGCCCCTGTGTGCCCTTCACCCCTGTGGCTGTGAAAGAAGAGCCGCGGTCACCTGTCCACATCAGCCCCGAACAGGACTCTGCTCTCTGCGCCCACAGCACCACGCCAGAACTGCCCCCTGCCGCATCTGCAACAGGCAAGCAATATATCCACTTCAATTTAAAACTAATTCATAATTCTAAGTACATAAATTCAATAATGTTCAGTGCAGTGGAGATCATGAATAGATTTGTCTCTAAATAAAACCAGTACTCAAACTACAGAGGGTCCCACATACCACAGTTTGCGAAACATTGACCTAATGGATGTTTAGACTCAACTTGAGTTGAGCTTCATTTTTAGTTTTTAAATGTTACATTGTATATTGACCTAGGACTTTTTTTTCCTTTTACAGAAGCGGCAGCGCACTCTCTCCCATCTTCTCACTCATGGTCTGAGTTGTGTCAAAGGAACTCAGACCAGGAGGGTGATGAGTTTGAGGAGCCTGTTGACTTCAAAGACAGTTTAGCTGGTCTGGTGCAGACTATGGAGAAAGGCACCCAGGCATCACGAGGCCACGCCGAGCCTAGCACTAAGGATAAAATGCTTGCGTCAAGCTGGAGAGACTCAGAAATGGGCAGTTTTGTAGAAAGTACAGCTGCCCCATCTTTTGAGACCCCCTCTGTGCCCTCTGGGTTCAATATCCCCACCTCTCCGTCTGAGCTGAGGAATGGGAAGAAGGTGAGGAAACTGAAGAAGAGGAAATTACTGAAGAAAGCGCAGAGTTCAGACCTGCCAGAGAGCAGTGATACAGAGGTTGATACTGAAGGGTCCAGACCTCGTTGCCCACGTTCCAGGAGGAGGAGCAGTGGAGGGTCCCAAGTCAGTACTTCCAACCAGCAAACAGAGGAGAGGGAGGACAAAATGGAGGAGACAGAGGTGCTGCATATTGAGAAAGAGGATCCAATGCCTTCAAAATCCAGCATAAATCAGCCCTATGTGATGCTCTGTCCGGTTACAGTGAAGTCTGAACTCGATAAGATCACACAGGGCTCCAGTGGTCCAGCCCAGGGCCCAGACTCCTCCAGACCAGAGGCCCAAAATGCGGCCTGCTTTGAGGTCAGCTCCACCAGTGACATGGATGTATCCCCTGCTCCAGAGAGGTATATTAAGCTGTTTACTTGACCAATTAAAACCCTTGCTCTTTTATAAGTATAACATAATAAATAATAAATATAATATATAATAATATAAT
>JACN01125269.1:0-13988 GCA_000787155.1 Scartelaos histophorus
AAATAATACATAAATTGCCAAACACAGGGCTCCCGGCTCATTATTGACAACATATTTCATATTTTCACTGCATGTTTCCTTGACTGCAACTACTACCAATGAGTTTTAACTGTTACGTTTATTTATTGCTACTTAAGCCAAACTTTGTTGTTTATATTGAGAAAATATAAAGAGAAAATAAACTCTTGCTGTCACTGTTGTTGACAAGGTTTTATGCAGCTTTTGTGTTTTCTGTGACTAACAAATTTTGACATTAGCATTGGCATGGGATGACACTGGAAATTTATAATGGCTAAAATAAGTGTAATTAATAATAATAAGCCTGTGACTAGTACCACCACGACTAGAGTGGAGTGGAATGAGTAATGCATGTATTTGTATGGTCAACTTTATACATCTCTATTGGCAGGCAAAGTTTTAAGTTTGAAAACACAAGAAAAAGTACCAAATGTATTTAAACAACGACTTTTTGCAAGTCTGTGAGGAATACGAGCGTTCATGGTCCTGTTTAGGAGTTTGAATTTCAACACAAAAGTGAGTGACTACCATGTGACATTATTTTTACATTTGAGGGACCTGTTGTAGTTCCTGTAGTTTTCTGGTCAGATTGTGTTAAAGTAAAGCTCGGATTAAGTCTAACTTGATTGATAGAGCTTCTGACAGAGCAGTGCTTGCAGCTAGCATCACTCCAGAGATTGTTAATAATCAGTATCAAAGTATCAATAAACCTGTGGCCTAGTATTATTCCTCGCTCCTTGGCCTCTTTGTGGAATTCCAAACAACTTGCATAATCAGTCGGAACTAAGCATGAAAACATGTGGCGTGTTTTTGCTGATTTGTAGTGAAGAGATCAATAGTCCTGTGCTTTGTTCTGACTCTTATCTCGTGTGTCTCTGTTCACTTCCATGTTTTCACGAGGAGACGTGGCGCTACTGTGACTCAGCTCTTTGTCTTTTTCACTCGTCACTTGTTTCTTCTCTTATTTTTCGCTCTTGTACTTCCTGTTTTGTAGAGGAGAAGCTGACTAACGAACTTTTGGTGGACTCAGCAGTGTCTGGGTTTGTCACTGTGGGCAGATGTGCGCAACGAAGTCCGGCTGCAGAAATAAAGCACATTTATGGTGATTGTAATATGGATTTAACAGCAGTAGAATGGAGTCTGGAGTGAAGAGGCCACGTTTCTGTGGAAATGTCATTTATTTGGCGTAAAACGGTTCTGCAAACTACAGAAAATGGACAAAACTGAAACGATTATATCCTGTAATCAGATTTAACCCGTTGGATATTGGGGAAATCTTTTTTGAATCAAATAATGGTCCTTTGGCAAACTCTGCTCCCTTGACTGCAGTGAAAAGAGCTATTTGCATTTTAGTGTAATTCCAATGCAAAAAAAAAAAGTGAAAATTAACATAAAAAATTCAAATTCAATTTATTGATTTAAAAGAGTTTTTGCCCAGCCATAAATGTATCTGTCTCAGCGAAATCGTGCAGGTGACTGTAATATCAACGTCTCTGCGATAATTTTGACAAAACTCAAGAAGATTAAGACTTAAACATGCACGAATCACACAAAAAACAACTCAGAGTAAGGGAATGATGAGTGAACACTGGTGTAGCATGGTTAGAAAAGTTTCCTTTAAACATAAACGTGCAATTTCAGGACATTGAATGAATATGGACATGGGCTGCGCCTCAGGTTCACTTCTTCAAAAGCAACAAGTCCCTAGAGGCCTTCACTTGCTGAAAGGGCAGACATCAACTCGTAATTAACATGTTTATTTTTATTTGTATTTAGCAGAAAGTCATTAAGAAGTCTTTGGAGACGTTTATTTGTAGAAAGTGCCCCGAGGCTGACCCCATCCTTGCCTGACCTGCCTGTGTGCAGTGAGGAGGGGCCCTAGACTAGACTAATGGCCCCTGGCTGCTCTCGGTGTAAGGGGATCTAAGTGTGATCACAGGGGACGGCTTTGAGAAAGTCACTCCTGCAGCCGTGGAAGACTTTGTGAATAGTTTATTATAGACATGTCCTTGTGTGACCCCGACAACTATCTGATCTGAGCTTTTAGTTTTAGTCACACCCATGGACTGTATAGAAATGGACGCAGCTAACCCGCTAACTGGAACCTTCCAAATACGTAGTTAGCATGGGGGTGCTTCTGGCTCCATCGACTTTGGCACCGATTGACTTAACGTTGAAAAATTCTCACTTTTCACTATAACTGCTGCAGTGAGCTTCGCCATTTTGGACTTAAATTGTTCATATTAAATGCGCAGCTTTGTGTAGCTTTTCTGGCCATTAACTTATCTTCATGGCGATGTTGTTGTTCCACAGTATGGCATTAAGCAAATATATAGTGTAGATACTCAACTGAAAGTGTTTTTTATTACTCTGATCTACCGCAAAACATCAAAACATGCATTATTTCTGTGTAAGTCCACTTCTCCCCAGATCTGACTTTGTAACTTGACCTGATGATAAAACTTGCTTGTCTCCATGGAGATAGTTAAAGGTGCACTATGTAACTTTTTGGTTGGGGGTCTGCCTGTAATCTACATTAAATAGGTCTAACTTACATTTATTCAATTATAAGTTAGTTTATAGCTCAAAATACTTTAAAAAAGAGACATTCTGTGAGCTTTGAGCAGGATTGCCTCTCCACAGAGCTGACCTGTCACTTAGTTTGTCAGGTCTGGTCTCCAAGAAGATAGAAAGGTTCAATCCCATACTGTGAAACATTCCAGATAATGCAACGACATACCTTTAACCACCTTTAACTACTCTACAGGATCCTGGTATTTTGCGATTTTCTAAGTAAATAAATTCCTGTATCTACATGGAACTTATTTCAAAATTTGCTCCTATGACTCCTGGCCTCAATGAGCTTCCTTGGACTCGAGCTGAACGCTATGGGCGACGTCACACTCCGTTAGTCGGACTTTTTCTTCAGTCTGTAGTTGTGTGTAAGAGGATCTAAGCGTAATCACAAGGGACATGTTTGAGAACGTGACTCCCGCAGCCGTAGTAGAGTTTGTGAATGCTTTATTATAGGAGGGTCCTCGTGTGACCCCAGACAACTTTATCTGATCTGAGCTCTTCTGTTTTAGCTACGGTTCATTCTGGGGTCATATGGGGTGAGTACCAAGGCTTAATTGTAATTTGAATGGCTGTAATTAGCAAATCGCAAAGGCTGCTTTTATTTAAAGGTCCTAATTACGCAAAATTGACTCTTGTGAGCGTTAAGTCAGGTTAGAATGTTGTTACCTCATTAAAAAAGAACCTGGAGTTGTGTTTTGTTTCACACATGTTTGAGTAATCCTGATTTATTATTAGTCTATCTTCATTTCCAAAGCTTAAAATGCTTTGTTCCCCCTTAGTGATGTCATGAAGCGGTACTTTTTCAGGCTACATTTGACTTTTTATTCAGTTAAGATTGACATTTCCAGGGCTGAAATCATCCAAATGATTCTAGTGAAAGTGCATGGAAAAACACATGGAGTACTTTCTGTATTTTCTGTTTTACCGCATGATGTCACAAGGTGGAACAGAGTATTTTCAGTTTACGAAAAGAACTTGGCAGGATTTGTGCGTTAAACATGTGTGAATGAAACAAAACACAACTCCAGATATATTTTTGATGAGGAAACCACATTATAACAGATCAGAAAATGGCATCATATGGGCTCTTTAATTTAAGTACCATAATTTCTTCCATAAACAACAAAATCTTCTGTCTTTTTCTGCTTAAAAATGACTAATACTGTAATTTAGATCTGTACAAACATGATTTATTGTATTACCTTCATCTTTTTGTCAATTCTTCTAGACATGTTTAAAATGTGAACTTTGAAATTTCTATTTTATTTTTTTTTTACCCAAATAGTTCAGCCCTAGTGAGTACTGCTTCAGATGTTACAAAGTCTCCATCATTAGAGAAAATATCTAATTGAAATTAACTTACAAAATCTTGAATAAATCTTGAATCTCTCTTGAATCAAAGTATAAAATACCAGTATAAATAAGTATCTTGCACTGATTCAGTCACAGACATTTTTATTTTAACATGCATTTTTGCTGTGGTGCTTGACTCTCTGCAGATCTGACCCGTACCTTGGCCAGCTGGTGTCGGATTTTATTGTTTTAAAAAGTTAAAAAACACAACGAGTTCATTTATATCATCACAAATTTCAGAAACCTGCTGACACGGTAAAGCTAGCAACAATAACAAGCATGATAACGCCAACTTATCTGTGTATATCTGTATAGGCAAGTGTTTGCTCAAATACACAGAAAAAAATTAAAAGATTCAGCAGTAGAACCAGCAACCTCCCCATTTTCTTCTAATTTTCTCTCACAAATCAAACTCTAACCCTCTTCTATCCCGTAAAAGTTTGAACTACCGCCATACTCTATGATGAAATTGCACATCTGAGAGTCTAACCCACAACCTGAAGGCCTAGAAAGTGTCTTGCTTGGGCCTTGACTCTATCTGGTATCTTCAAAGTCATAATTAGGTCATGTTTTGTTCTCGATAACGTCGTGTTCTTTGACGTCTTCTGCAGATTTGCATTTGGAAAACACAGTTATAAATACCGCGACAATGTGTACAATGTAAACATGTCTCGTATTATGTCACAAGTACTACATACACGGAGTACAAGAGGTAGTACAGTGGAACAAGCACACTTCAGTTGCAGTATCAGGATTGCAAAATATGGAAATTGCAGTGTTTTTCCATTACCTGTGATAATGAGGCTGTTGCCAGAAGGAAAACAAAAGTTGCAATATCATGAAGATTCCCATTTTGTAATACAACGGTCAGGGACTTTTTAAAACAAAAAACAAATATTCAAAGTATTGCTATTTTCCTTATTGATGAAACGAATTTGCGTTGTAGTATGATGTAGTCTACCTGCCTATCTCTGTGGAAATTACTATTGAAATAATACTGGAATGTTCCACAGTATGGCATTAAACATATCTTTCTCTGAGAAGACCAGCACAAGTTTTTTTTTCCACTGTAGTTATTTGTATATTTTCTAACAGAATAAACGGAATATAGATAAGTGTAATGTCAGTAGAAATTTCCAGTCGAAAAGCTTAAGAAAGCGTTAATGTGCTTTCTAAATTTGTACCGATTTTGGTTTCAAAGGAGAAGTTTTTGCCCTTCAACCAGCAACCTTTTCAAATCTTGCACTATCTTTATACAGGGGTTTTTGGGTCAATGACATGACGTGTGTCCAGTTGCAATTTCTTCAGTTAAAAAGGTTCAAATTTCATAATAATTCCCCACATCCCTGTAGTACCTCTGACCTCCATGAAACTAAATCATTTTTTCACAAATCCTGAGTTATTCTGCATGTTTTTTGTCATTTAAAGTGTTCAGATGTTCACGTGGAGCGACCGTTCGCCCTTAACTCATGATTTTTAAACTTCTTTAAAATTATTCTAAGTCTAATCAAATGTATTTTCTTTCTTTTTTGTCATATTTTTTGAAGTGTTTTTATTCCCCATAAAATTTCATCTTTCTTGAATAGATATTTTCCCCATAATATTCAAACAAATATTGTCCGAATGTGTCAATTTTATTTATTTTTTTTTTATTCTCATGTTTTCATGTTTTCAAATCTCAATCTCACGTTCATATGACTCACAACTTGGATCAACATCCCAACCATGTTTTTGAAAATACAACAATTTGAAGGTCATTCTCTGTTGCACCACATGGCAGTTTTTAAGGTCGTAGCCAATTCATGTACATAAAAAAACGCAAAAAAATCCTTAATATAAATGTCAAACACAGATTTATGCACCTGGCATTGTAAATATTTGAAAAAGTTCAATCCAAACTAAATTTTTAAATTTGCCTGCTGAAAATCCTTATCAGTTATTGACCCTTTTATGTCCTTTGGCAAGACATCTCTCTGCTTATACTTTAATCCCAATAAGGTGCAGATAATAAGATAACAGGATATTAAGAGTAATTAAAGTGCAAGACAAAAGCAATCAAAATGTCATCTATTTTCCCAGTTTCAGTTTCATAACAGGCTTTCTCTCCTTTTGTAAATTCCCCATAACAGACAAAACCCCAAAGTGTGTCATAATGTAGTTGTTGTAAACCACACTGGAATAATTGCTATTTCCTTATCTCGACTTTGTGTAACGTGTAAGCTAACATACATTCCTGATAAGAATTCCTCGGAAAATTTCTGGTTTTGTTTCCTATAAATGGAAACTAGCTGCAGAAGTTTCTAAATGGATTTATCAGGTTTTTTTTTTCCGTCTGACCTTGGACCAAAAGCTTTCCTATAATCATTGACCTAGTGTTGCAGCGATTCCTGTAAGAGAAAGTTTCCACGTAATTTATTTGAAGAGGAAAAAACAGCAGACAAATGAATGTGGCAGGAATGTGAGGGCGATTTGTATTTTTTTTTATGTTACAGCGCTAACTTACAGTAACACACGTGGGTTGTGAGCTTCGGTTTGACTCCGGTGAGCTCATCTTCAGCCACATTCCTTTCATTGTTTAAATTGTTGGGTCTTTCACTCGTGTCCTTTTTAGGGCTCCTTGCTAACTTTGTTTACGCTGGGTTTGTTTTTGAAATTCCTTGGCGCAGGTTAGTGAACTAGCATAAAAATGATCAGTGATAATCTGATTTTATGGTAACAATAACGGAAATATGGTGATTTTGTATCGTCAGGAGTCTCACAATACAAGTCTTACAAGTCTTTTTGCTTAAATTTGTGTTTTTTTATGTCTTTCTTTGTGATTTTAGTGGCTTTTTTATTCTCTAAAGCACTGATTTACTTTTTTTATGAATTGTGCTGTACAAATAAACTTGCAAAACCAGAGGAAACTACATAGACCATGATCCTTTGGTGTTGTTAGTGCAGACTACAAGAAGAAATAACTGTTATTAAGCAGTTTTAAATCTTAATTCTTCGTATTATAGCAGTAACAAAGGCTTTTTAAGGCTTTTCCAAGAATATAACATAATAAATATTGAACTGTGAAATGAAAATAGCATAACTAAGGATTTCAAATGCAGAGATTCTGTGCTAGCTTATTGAAGGATTATTATGAATTAGGTTTACTCCTGACTTTCGTACTTGTAAAGCAGGGTTATTGTGCAATTACAATAAAAAATCTGTACAAAAGTAACTGAAAGCAGCTCACAATTCCTTAAACAACAGGATATGATAAGAATGACAGTGCTAAGAGCTTCCCTTGTTTGAAAGACTAACAGTCCCTGCTCTGACTTTTTGTTTTATTTTTTGGCCATATTGCCCAGCCCTAATATGTTTATGCCAAGAGTCAAGGAAGTAATTATTTTTATACACATAAAAATAGTTTCAGATTTGTTGTCAGATATATAACAGATATAGAGGCTTTAGAACGGCTTTTCCAAGATGTTGCACAGACTTGTAACAGGGGATGTAAGAATAAATATTGTGAAATTATTATTGAAATATTGAAATATTGTGGTATCGTATCGTCAAGTGTCTCGCAATAATATCATGGACCATCACAATATATCAAATTACAAGTGTCTTTGTTTTTTTTAGTTTTATTGCTGCATCATAACTTTTCATTTAAGCAAAGGGAACTACATAGACCATGATCCTTTGCTCCATTTAAGCGCAGACTACATGACGAAATAACTGCTCTAAGCACTTTTAAAGCGTAGTTCTTTGGATTAAAACTTGTCTTGGCATTTTAAGAGGAAAAAGTATTCACAATTTTGTTAGTCTCCACAAAATATCATAGTAAATATCGTACTAACCCTGAGTTATATATCGCAAAAATGTCGACAGATCTGGATATCGTGGAACTTCAAAACTAAATGAATGAATAAAAATGCAGTTGCGCTCAAATACCACGTAATTTGTTCTTGTGTAAATGTCTGTACCAAAGCTGAAAGTAAAGATTAAAAATGAGCAGTTTATGCATTTTTTTCTTGGCGTTTACTTTTGTTTACATTAGCGCTAGAACCAAAATGGCCGCCAGTGTCGCATCAATCACGTACCTGACATGAACCGATTATAGCGCGATATATTTTTACTTTAGATAATGAGGTTGAATTTGGTTGTAAAGAAATTGATGCTGATGCAGATTAGACTGTGTTCACAAAAATAAAAATATATATAAAGCAATGAGGCCTATTAAATGATGGGTTGGGCCTCGATATGACAAGCTCCCTCGTTTTACCCTGGCAGGAGCGATCCATGACGACAACTGGAGATAATTATTGTGCAGTTGTGAAAGTGAAACTAACGCAAACTGTTTTCTGAAATAGTTTGAATGCCTTTTGTGGATATATATAGAGAGAAGAGCTCATTCTCCAACCAGCTCTTTCCAACCCCAACACTCTTCTTAACCCTAACTCACTCTCTTAGCCCATCTCTTGTATATTTCCTATTTTACACTATATTTTTACTTGCAGATAAACAAATTGCATAATAGTGCTTTATTTGACACCAGTTTCTTGCTATTTTTGCTTTTTATTTTGAATTTGTATCGTGATTTGTAATGTTTTTTTTATTTTTTTATTACCGTATTTTTTGGACTATAAGGCGCATCTAAAATCATGACATTTTCTCAAAAATCCACAGTGGCCTTATAATCCAGTGGCCTTATGTGTGACCTTTGGTTGTGTTTAAACTAATGTTGTCCACATTAGTCTAATAAGGTATTAGTGGGCGAGTCAGGAGGAGTAATATGTTGGCCACATATAGGGCGACTGTGCAACATACCGGTAGTTCTGCCGTGTGCTGTACAAGGACCCAAAATGCACCTGTTAAGAGACATGCACCATGCAGATTTCAGGTTTTGTATTTTAGTGTTAAAACTGAACAATGTTGAGAGGGACCGGGCATGTTTGATGCACAAATCACCAACTGTTAAACTTGTATTTTTGTGTTAGCTACAACTGAGAGTTATTGTAAATTACCTAAATAAAGTTCAATTTATCCGACACATGTTTTGTTTCTCTTATTGTGCCTTATAATCCGATGCTCCTTATGTGTGGACAATGACACAACTAACATATTATTTGATACTGCGCCTTATATACACTTTATAGCCCGAAAAATACGGTATATTGTAAAGAATGAGCTACGGTATCCAAAAAAGCTTGTCTAAATCTAAGTAAAAATAGATTAAAAAGCTCATATTGCGCTATTTTCTGAGATCTATGTTAATATTTCCTTATAAAAACATACCTAGAGTTGTGTTTTATTTTATTCTCCTATGTTTAACACACAAACCCTGCATATTTAGAGTTTTGAAGCTCAATACAACTTCATTAGAATCATTTGCGTAATTTCAGCCGTGGAATTCCAATCTCTACTGAACAAAAGGTTAAAGTGAAGTAGAAAAGTACCACTTCGTGACATCACAAGGTGGTACAGAGCATTTGGAGCTTTAGACTCATAGCCCAGGATTACTCAAACATGTGTAAATAAAACATAACACAACTCCAGGTATGTTTCTGATGATGTAACAAGTTTATAACACAACGTTAAGCTCACAAGAATCCATTTTTGCATAATACAGAAACTTTAATCTACAGAGGTGAATGTTTTGCTTGCGCTAACAAACGGAGCATTCATCATCTATAGTTTGTGTATTGTCAGTATTATTTAGTTAGCTCTGTGTATTACGCCTACCTTTTGTCTGAAGTACTCGGGTCAGCTGAGGACAGTGTAATGTAGTAAACAGGTGGAGATGTGGTAGAGCAGGCAGGTACATGTGGGGTTGGCACTTCATAAACACAAGGGCTTTATCCTATTAAAACCACAAACTAAAAACACTGATCATAATCACTAAAGATATTTACATTCCATCTTCAATCTGAAAAGAGTTGGTTCTGTTATTTCTGACGCATCACCAGACGCAGACACGGGAAATCAGATCTTTCCTAAAATAGACCAGTGTTTCCTTATTTGAATTGCAGACAACCTGTAATTGTAATTATAACTTGCAGGTCGATCAGGTCAGTCCCGCTGAAAGGAATAACATCTGCAAAATGAAAAGTATTTTTGACGGGCCCTCCACCGGAAAAGTTACACAATGCACCTTTCAAAGTCTAAAGAGTTGTAGTCACATTTTCGGCAGTTATCTTTTTGCACTAAAGCATTTAAATAAAGCTTAACCTAACTAAATATGCAAGGATGGCAAGGGATGTAACGATAAGAAAGATTGTGATATCATCAAAGTTCTAACAATAATATCATGTGCTGTCACAATATATCAAATTGTAAGTTATTTGTTTAGATTTATTGTTTTATTGCAGCCACAGCTAAAACATGGAGGAAAGTACACAGACCAAGACCTTTTGTTCCATTTCAATGCAGAAGAAATTAAGAAATTAACAGTTATAAGGGTCAGTGACATGGTGTGTGTCCAGCTGCAATTTCTTCAGTTAAAAAGGTTCAAATTTCATATTTCCCCACATACCTGTAGAACCTCTGACCTCCATGGAACCAAATAATTTTTTCTCTTACTCTGCATGTTTTTTGTACTTTTTGTTGTACTTGATGTTTTTGTAAGTAATAAAATCTCATGTGGTTTGACCGTCTGCCCTTAACTGCTGATTTTTAAACTTTTTTAATCTATATCAAATTGATTTTTTTATTTTTTTTTGGCATATTTTCTGAAGTGTTTTGTAGTCCCACATAAAATGTACGTTTTTTTAGTGATGATTTGCATGTCATGATTTCATATATCACGATATACCATGATATTAAAACATGGGACAATGTATTGCAATTTATCAAGAATTACTTCCAGTAATACAATCAATGGTATGAAATATAGTTTATAAAGATGTTTCAATCATCAGAACTGTGAATATAACTAATGAGTTTTTGTATATATATATTTTTTTTTATCGATTCAGATGTATTTTGAATAGATTTGAGAATTGTGCAATCAAGTATCAAATAGATTTTTTTCTTACACCCCTATTTCCCCCATAATATTCTAACAAATATTATCCGAACGTGTCCACTTTTTCAAATTGCATGTTTTCAAATCTCAAAATCATCAATTAGATTAACATCCCAGCCATGTTTAAGAGAATTAAACAAATTTAAGGTTTTTTAAACATTTTTAAGGTCGTAGTCAATTCATCTACATAAAAAAACACTAAAAATGCTTAATATAAATGTCAAAAATCGATTTATGCATCTGACATTGTAAATATTTGAAAAAGTTCAATAGAAACTACATTTTAAAATTTGCCTATTGAAAATCCTTATATGTCATGGACCCATAAAGAGCTTTTCCATCTTAATTCTTTGGACGATGACAATGCAGCCCCAAAGGCTTGTCAGGGGTTTTTAATAACAAAAACTAGCATTTATTCAATTCTGTTTGCATCTCCACAATACAGCAATCATAAAGCATATCATACTGTGAAATGAATGTTGTAATTGTATCGTACAGTGTCATTTACGTACTACTACATATGGCACATATCGGCCTGATATATCGACCCACTCCTCTCAGAATGGCACTTTCTGCCTGCTTAGTTTTCACCACTAAAGACAGAGTGAGTAAAAGACAGAGGCTTTACTGTTGTCATGTGAAATTGATTTGTCTGCAGGCTATTGACCCTTGACCTGTACATGGGGTCAGAGTTGAAGTCGTGAGGTTGCGACTGCTGCAGCTTCCTTTAAAGGAGTCAAATTTGTAAATAGAGATAGAGAGATAGAAGGACACAGAACAAAAGACGTATTACCAACTGCTCACATAATGAAACTGATAATCCGACTTGCCAAAAGTATCAAAAATTAAAACTAATATCGAAACGAGCTGTATCAGAACAAATATACATGGAAATATAAAAGAAAGTACTATGATTTAATGATGAATATCCCCTTAAAACTGCAAAAAAAAAATCAGTTTATTGAGTATTAAGTCTATTCCTTAATATGGAAATGTGAAATTTTAGAATCATGTCAACATTCATCTGACCTAAAAATGTATTATTGTTATTGTTATTGTGAGTTTAGATCATTTAAAAATAACAGCTTTATTTGTGAAGTCTGATTACGTGTTCATTGACTCATATTGAACTGCTGAGTGTGAACAGATGTTGTTAAATCCGGCACGATTTACATACAAAAACATCTATTCTCCAAAAAAAGGCAGTTCATAGTTCGAAAAACAGTGTCAGATCCGTGGAGAGGCGAGCTAAGAGCCCACAAGAATGCATATTTTTAATGGTGCATTGTTTTGGAGAGTCCGTCAAATGCTTTTTCCATGGAGATGTTATTGCTTTCCCTGGAATGTTTCACAGTATGGTATTAAACCTTTCTATCTCCATGGAGACCAAACCAGACCAAGTTACAGGGCAGGTTTGTGGAGAGTTGCCCCGCTCACAGTCAAAATGCCTGTTCTTCTAGGTATCTTTGAACTTTAAAACCACAAATAATTGAATACATGTAAAGTAGAGCTGATTAAAGTCATACTGTGGAACATTTCAAGCAGAGCAATGACTGTAGAAACAAGAAGGTGACGAAAAGTTACGTAGTGCACACCTTTTAAGATCATTTTAAGATAGATAAAACGATCTTTAGATAAATGCAAGATAGATGCAACTAGATAAGTTTAATGCCGTATTATGAAAAAGGCAGTATCTCCATGGAAACAAGCTTATAGTTACATAGTGCATCTTTAGTCATGCATCGAGTTTTAGTCAATTTTGAGTCTAATTTTCGGTTGTTGAGCCACATAGAGTTGTCAAAAGTATCGAAAAATCAGATATTAAAAATAATGTCAAAACTAGATACACGTGTAAGCAAGTATCAATACTAAAAATATAAAAAAGTACTCTTATTTAAAGCTGCATTGTGTAAGTTTTTGGTTAAAGGCTCCGTCACCTGCTTGTCTCTATGGAGATGCTATTACTTTGTCTGAAATGTTGCACAGTGCGGCATTAAACGTATCCATCTCCCATTCATTTACTTACGGGTGTTTTTATTACTCAAAGGCATTGCACACCTACAGCCACTGGAGCCATCCGTTGCACAGACCTGACCTGTATCTTAGTCCGGCGGCATCTCTGACTTGTTTCCATGGAGATGAGTTGAGTTAGGTTTAATATTCAAAGCCAAGCAATTGCAAAAATGACCAAAATGTAGGCAGACTCTTCAGAAAAGTTGCATGGTTCGCCTTTAATGTGTTTTTCTTATCATTATGGTATCGGATTGTCGGTATTGAGTATCGAGTAGTTTTGAAATCGGCATTTTAGTATCGTGACAACGCAAATACAAACACAAATAATTACATAATCCAACCATTAATATCTGGACGTTCTTCCTGTCCAGACGTCTGAGTGAAAAACAGCTTTGTGCACCAGCTGTTTTGAAGTATTACTTGACATTTGCTCATTCATTTTCACCAGAATCTGCGTTGATGCTGCGTGTTTTCAAAGAGAATATCCAGACCCTAATCAATGGTCCATTTCATTTGACATTATTCTACCACCTCAGAAGTGCTCGGTATAATGGGCTCTGTCCCCTGGTTTACGCACAGCCTCTGACTAATTCTGTTTCCTCTTCAGCAGAATAACAAACTGGCTTTTATGACCAGAGTTTTTTCTTTTTTTTTTTCATTCTCTGGGCGGTGGAGTGACGTGCGGGGTCTTATCTGAGGGCCCATCCATCCTGGTTTTGTGTGTGTGTGTGCGAGTGTGTGTCTGCAGCTGGAGAGGGGAGGTCCCGCTCTGTCTTGCGTGTTGAGAAAAAGAAACCAATGGACAATGCATTGAAAAACTTCCGATCCCATAGAGTATCCCTATAGAAAACAATGCTATATAGACTTGCATGTGAATTCATCAACCATATTTTCACATTTTACGTTTCGTATTACGACATGGTACCTGGCAACACACTCTGCAATGCAAACACTTCTGGGTCAATGATGTATAAGGATTATCTGCAGGCTAATTTTAAATTTTAGTTTTGATTGAACTTTTTCAAAT
>JACN01110582.1:0-23840 GCA_000787155.1 Scartelaos histophorus
GCGGTGCGATTCCAGCTTCCACAGATGTCATTGGGCAAGACACTTAACCCACGATGCCCCCAGTGTTTGCGTAAACTGGTGTGTGTGTGAATGTGTGTGTGTTCTCTGTAAAGCGTGGAGTGTCTTGAAGATGGAAAAGCACTATACATAAATGTGACTATTTAAAAGCTATTCCAGAGAAGCCAAGGTCGTGCACCTGCAGTACCACCGTGAGCAGCAGTTCAAAGAAAACTATCCCTTAGTATACGTGAGTACACCTCTTTCTTCTCTGTAAAATAAATAAAAAACACAATCTCTAGTTATTTCACATTTGCTGGTGGCGTGGGGGTGACCAGCAGCATCCAGCCGTGTGTTTAGTTGAAATAAATGAAGCACCTTGTAGTGTAAAGGGCAGCGGTGCGTTCAGTGATAAGGTGAGTGTGAGACCTTTAACATAAATGCCAGAGGAATGCGGCCTTCACGACGAGAGGGACCTCCAAACAGGAAATTACTGGTGACCTTGGCGATATGCAGCTCTCAAAGCCCTGTGACATATTCACGTATTGATTGTTTTGTTGCAACTGCACCTCCGCCTAGACTTGAAGTGTAAACAAATATAGGCTTCTATTTCATAGCACTTTCTGAATGCAGTACAGTTACTTCAGTGCAAGGTAACAGGACGGGTCAGGTGTGTCCGAGGGGGAACCACATGAGCAGGAAAGAACTAGTTTTTACTTTCAGTTGGTGATGAAATGGTTCAGTCCCTCAAACTGCTTCATCTGAAAAGTTTTGGAGTATTTCCTCTGAAAGGTCTGATACATTTGCTGCTGCATAAGGTCTAGCATCTCAGATATTTAGAGCTATCTTCTTAGTTAACCTCTTGCACAGTCCCCATGAATACAGGGAAAACAAACAGCTCATTTCACACAGTCTCTTGCTTATGCCTTTTGAACAGCACATTCTCTTCTTCTCAGTGATATAATGTTAAAACAGCTCAAAAAAACTAACAAAAAAATAAAAAACTACTCAGTGTCCAAGCCAGGTAGCTACAAAAGCAGCCAACTAATTTGTGCCATAGCAGTGATGTTGGCTTACAGTTCTTTCAGAGTTTACTTTGTGCCATAGGAGAGAAAAAAGTAATGTTGGTTTACAGTTCTTTCAGAGTTTGTCTAGTGAATTATTTACTGTATTTACTGTACAGGAATTGTATATTTAGCCAAATCTAAAAAGTATAGACAAAAACAAATATTACCTAGTTAAGTAAATTAAAAGGTCCCTAAATGTCTATCTTTAATCTATCTGTCTTGCTTTTAGTTTTCATTAATGATTAAAACATGGAACAAACTAATTGGATTATAAACTTATAAACTGAAAACATGAAACATCATGATGACTATTTTAATCTGATGGTCCAGTTGAGAATAGTCTGTATTGACACCAAAATAGACTGAAGTACGTCTAACGGCGTCACCATGTTTGTTTTGGCTGCTTTGTGCACTTGGCCTTTGGCGTCTGCACACCACCACAGACATCCATCTTGTTGTGCAAGATAATTATAAACTGTCTAATCAGAAAACTTATTTATGTCTATTCTGAAGCTTTTTTATATACTGTTCTCCATGAAAATCTTTAGGACAATGGAAAAAGCTTTTATATAGACAAATTTAATTACTGAAATTAGCATTTGGACAAGAAAGAAATAAAGGCAAAAGAAAGACGGATGGATTAATGTGGATTCACAGAAAACTGGAAACATACATCACTGGGCACTGTGCCACTGTGGACATTTAAACCATTAGGACATGTCGGCCCATATGTGAGGGTAGAAATGCATGACAAACCTTGTTAATACCTTGTTATTTTTAGACAGAACAAGGTGCATTTAAACTTTAAACTTGTTCTTTGCTCTCACAAACCCTTTGGTACATTGTGAGAGTTCACATGCATTTATTGGTTCTGGTTTTTGATAGATTATGGAACAATAAACATGAGGGATGTCACCTGGATGACTGAGGTCGACACAGTTAGATACAAATATTCTGTTGAAATGTTTTTCCAATAGACTCCATGGAGGGAAATTTACTTTTATAAGACAAAACACTGGCTGGAAAATGAAATGTAGAAGATAAATAAAAGAAAAATCCACTTTTTAGATGCAATGTTAGAATTAGAACTCTTCCGGTCTATACTTTCATGTTGCAAAAAATACTGCTTTTCCCCATAGGGTCCATACAGAGGATCCAAAAACACAACATCAAAAGTATTAAACATTCTGTTACAAATGACTTCAGTGGGAATACCAAAGTGTTCCGCGCAAGAGTAGAAAAAACTAAAAGTCATTAAATCAATTTAGAATCCATTTTACCTGAAACCGTGAGTCTTGTTTGATCCACTACGCTATTTTAGTACAGTACATCCTGGACATGTAACACCGCTGCACGACATATTAAAAGGGAAATTTGAGACTACAGAAATGGACTAGGTGCCAGTTTGGTGCAGTTGTCCAGACTTGGGAGTATTTCTCCAACATTTAAAGAGCAAAATTTATCATCCCAGCAGCTCATATGGTTAAAACATGTTTCTCGTCAGCATCTAATTATAAAGAATCTGTGAGTGTGTGGTAAAATTAGTCGTTTTTTTTTTTTGTTTGTTTTAATTCCATATCTTGAGATTTTAACCAACTAAGAAATGCAGCATGTACAGTTCAAATGGGAAATGCTGGATTATGTGAAATGAACTGTGCCCTCGGAGACCGTGTAAAGCCCATTAAGAAGCTTGGACATTTGAGATGCTACAGGCTTTTTATACCATATGTGGCAGAAAATGTAGCCGAGGAGAGAGAGAACCTTCAGAGGAAAGACTTCGAGACCTTCTGGAAGAAAATTCTTTGAGGGAATGAACCGTTTCCTCACCAGCTGAAACGCCGGGATGAGAGTGAGTCCTTTCCCGTTGTGCTCCGCAGCCCTGACACAGGATCTGCTGACCCTCCTTGACCAGTCCTCCTGTTAAACTGCCTTTAACCTGACTCTGACTGAGACACAAAGGCCACAGAGAAGCGCAGTGTAAAAGCCGCCCTTGAATTTCCCTCGAGATCAATAAAGTATCTCTCGTTCTCTCTCTCGAGCGCTTATAATCTCACTAATTAGGATGTTGAGAAGTGAGGAATAACTTCGGAGCACTGTAAACTCTTTAAAATGAACTCGCTCTGTTTTTCTCATTCTTTAACATCGTAAAAATCAGGTAATAGCGGGTTTTTTTAATGGATCCTGTTTGTTCGTGCATTTTAACGTTGTGTGTTGTTAGCCCGGTGGTCTCATTTGACTAAAAGGACTCTTCTCCACCGTTTCTACCACAATGGTCATTATTTCCTGACCACTAACAGCGACTGAGAACAGCAAAACATTTCCCTTTGGAGCGTGATGAACTGCAGCACATTTTGTCTGAAACCCTTTATTTATGAGGACTGGTTATGTTTAAATTCTACAAGACACTGGCCCATTGCATTTAAATATATCAGCTTTATCATGTTTTATGTTAATACAGTTGAGTATATGCAACACCGACCCTTAACTCTACTTAGGCCGAAGACAAATTGATTCAGCGCGGAATATAAAAGGTCACAAAAATACAAATTAAACTTCAAGCAGCAACTAAAAACTTTTCAAAGCTTTTAATCATGTTAGAGTTGCTTTCTCTTCTCACTTACCGTCTTAATGAAGTTGTAGAAGTGCACGTTTGATCATTTCTTTATTGCTTACTTTCAAGATGCCATATTGCGGCCGCTGCTACGCCCACTGATATTTTCTTTGTGGGTTTTTGTTTTTAATGATGCACATAGTATTCAGCATCATTAAAAACAATTAAGAATAAAACCCTCCTCACTATCACGACCTGCAGACCTGCCGACTCTTTTGCGATGACGTTTACTGTGTCTTTTATTTACTTTTCTTTATTGTTTTACATGAAAATGAGAACTTTAAATGTGGAAATTATACCAATCCACGGGTGTCATAGCTCAAGCACAACATCTTCTTTTAAGCTGCACTATTAAACTTTTCAGGAGGAGGGTTACGCCACCTGCTTGACTTTGTGGAGATGTTATTGCAGCGGCGTTATGATCCACGGTTATGGCATTAAACTCTTTAAATCTCCACGGATACAAGAGACAAAACTGATCATAGTGAGAATACATGTTTTTATGGTAATGTTGTATAAAAACACTTAGATTGGTTGCATTTGTGGGTAAAACCAGGCAAACCAATATAATCTTCATGGAAATAATCAAGTGGTGTCCCTGTAAAAGTGGCATAGTGCGTTTAACAAATGTAATTCCATTTTTATTGTGTGTGCAATCTAGATAACCTGCTTAAAGTAGTGTAGAAATCCTT
Source organism: Scartelaos histophorus (assembly GCA_000787155.1). Classification (NCBI taxonomy): domain Eukaryota; kingdom Metazoa; phylum Chordata; class Actinopteri; order Gobiiformes; family Gobiidae; genus Scartelaos; species Scartelaos histophorus. The sequence goes on from JACN01110582.1 coordinate 4,368, forward strand.
CAGGGTATTAATCTTAATGCTAGAATCACTTGTGCCAGAGATGGACAGCTTCATTTAATAAAACCTTGGATTCAGGTTCATTTTATTTGACTAAACCCAGTGCTCATCTTTGTTCATTGACGCAAAAAAAAAATCGCTTTGAAAACACGAAGCTCATAGGCAGGTTTCATTCCCGTATCGTTTTTCTTGTAGAGTTTTTGCCTTAAAAAGCTGCAGCTCATGTGGTCTGCGGTGTCGTGCGTGTCGGCGGACTTGACCCGGTCTCCCCACGCACACGCGGACAGATGCGCACTGCACAGATGGCACACCAGTGGAGCGAGTCTTTACGCGCAAAGCTCCACTGGCTGAGGACGGAGAGGGAGCTTCAGTAAACAGCTAATCGAAGCAGTGAACTGTCGCACCGTGCCACACACCGTAGCCCACCGCACGCGTCGGCGCTTCTATCTCCTCCGCGGTCTCCTCAACTCTTCACGGACTGATACTCTTGGCTTTATCGCTTGTTTTCCACGGAGCCATCCACGACCCAGCACTGAAACCATGAACCAAAGTGCGGGAGCAGCGCAGCACACTCGGAAATACTCCATTGAAGGCGGAAAGGTAAGTGATAAAGATTTTTTTAATGATTTTTTTCACAGTTTTACGCTTTGGATGAACTGGAATGTCGCTGTTACGCACACGAAAACAATTGTACGTGGTTGTTGCTGCTGTTGATACGAACTTTTGTGACAAGTTTTGAAGCAGTTGAATGAAGTTACGTTGGAGTTGTGTCCCGTTACGCATCAGAAAAGAATTGACAGATCATAAAAGGAGGTCATGGGATGCTCCCGTTTGGAGACGCGCTTCCTTCACGTATTTAATCATTTATGCCACTTTGAATGCGCGCAAATATGGCACAGCAATACGTATTAACATTTAATACGAGCCTGCCCTTACACTACGACCACAATGAGAAATATACACAATTGTAACCGCTCCCATCGACTCGTTTTAGGGGAATCGATTCTTGTGCGGGGCGACCTTCAGGCAGTGAGTAAACAAACGCTCCAACTATCCGCCTGAGTGAGTCGACTTATAGGACTTAAATACTTTTCCCACTTTAGGGACAGAAACAGAGTAGTTCTTGTTTGTGCTGCTGAGCCAGAGGGACACTGCGCAATGAATAAGTAATGAGCGTGTACGTTTAATACATTCACAGCATAAGGATGTTACATGGTAATAAGTAGGCTGGAGCTTATGTGGGGAACGGGAGCAGTGTGGGAATGGCTACAAAGTTAAGGAAAACAACATCTTAATACCAAAGAAACTGTGCGTAAATATGTGGACTACACAACGGCATGGCTCTGCTGTAGTGGCGCTCTGTCTATAGTTAGCCAGCGTTTATAACTTGAATTACTTTGAATAATTGCATGGGATCGTATGGGAATGTGATAAATAAATGAAGTTACTAGAACTATTACAAAGTACACTGAAACAAGGTCAGGATTTGCATTTGTTCCTAAGCAGAATAGAGCTGGATTTCTGCGTGGTTTTGTGTTAAAAATGTTTTAGGATTTCAAATTATTGTGTAAAGATCTTATATTACACAAATCTGGCTTTAAACTTTATTCTAGTTGATGTTAAATTGAGCATTAAGTCATATTATGTTGTTACTTCCTCAAAAACATACCTGGAGCAGGGTTTTGTTTCATTCGCACTTAGTCTGTCTTTATTTCAAAAGCTCAAAATGCTCCGTTTAACCTTGTGATGTCACGAAGCGTTAGTTTTCAAGTTAACAGCTCCTTTCACCTTAAGTTCAGTCAATGACAGGCAGTTCCAGGGCTGATTTCATCCAAATGATTCTGGTGAAGCTGCGTGGAGTTTAAAAACACAGTGGAGCACTTCCTGTATTACACAAGACTTCACAAGGAGTGTTTTTTGAGAGAAGAACTCAGCCTGTAATAATAAACGTGTGTGAATGAAACAAAACGCAACTCAACAGGTACGTTTTATGACATAACATCAGAAAATAGCGTAAAACAGGCCCTTTAAAATGTGTTTTTCTTGTTTGTATGTTTGTGTTTGGTGCTGTACGTGTACCGTTTTCCACTTAAGTATCTTTTTTACTTATATGTGTGCATCAGATAAACTGGAAACTAGAATTCCAAGTTCTTTCTAAAGCTGACCTATGAATCTGAACTGCATATCCATTATACATTAACACCGTCACTGCGTCTTACTCCGTTAACTCGTCACTTTTCACTATAGCATTCACAGTTTAAATCTATACGGTCTTCTCTTTATAAGAACTCTGAAAGGCGTATACGTTCTTACGCCGCAGCTGGCTTATTGTTTGTAACACCACCTGTGCTTCCAGTATGGAGAAAATTACCCTTTATGCCACATAACGAGACTCGGGTTGACTATGTAATTAGCAGTTGTTCCATTCAGGTTCAATTTATTGTGAAGACTCTGTGAAGCAATGCGAATATATGAGTTAGCGACATAAAGCGTATATTTGTAGTTAGACATACGTGTTCACTGACATAAGACAGAGTGGTCCATAGGAGTGCACGGGGAGTCGGCTCCTGTCTGCCCGGCTCGCATCGATTCTCATTAACATTACATCACATTTAAGTCGATACGTTATCACAGTTACCATAAATCTGAAATCTAAATGTGGGGTCGAACGTGGGTCCAGGATACAGCAGACGTAGGGGGATTAGCCACAACATTATGACCACAGACAGGAAGAGAAGAGCAAAGATTAGGTTTTCGTTAAAGCTGGAAATAGACAGCGAGGGAATGTTTTGTCTTCAGTATTGATTGATTAGAAGAATATTGTGGAGTGGGTTTGAGCCGGTCTAGGGCTGGTCCTGACCCTACAGGAAGGACCCCCTCACGAGTTACGCTATTATCCCAAATTAATGATACAGTTATAATGTCTGGCGCTCTTAAAGAAGCTTTGTGTAACTTTTCTGAGGGGTTTGTTAAATGCTTTTCCAGAGGGAGATGTGATTGCTTTGTCTTCTTTTTTTTCTCTGACTTTTAACACCGCATGAGTTGTGTGGTCCTCTGTGTCTTTTATTTATTTATTTTTTATGTATTTTATGGGTTTTTATTTATTTATTGCTATCTTATGGGTTTGCTCTTTATTTATTTTTTATTTTATTTTTTTATTGTTTTAGGACTAATATGTTTTAATCTGTGTTTAATGAGTATTTCTTTTATTATTATATTATTATTGTTGCTTTTGTATGTATTTGTGCAGCACTTAGGAAACTGTGCTATATAAATAAAGTGGATTGGATTGGATTGGAATGTTTCGCAGTGTGGCTTTAAACCTTTCTATCTTCACGGAGACCAAACCGGGCCAAGTTACAGGTCAGATCTGGGGAGAGGAGACCCCGCTGACTGTCAGAATACCTGTTTCTCGAGATATTTCTGAGCTATGAAACCAACTGTGACATTCCAAGCAGGTGGAAAAGCCGGAGAGGGACGCCCATCCAAAAAGTTACAGTCTATTTATTTTGAATTTGTATTTTTCTTATTCATATGTTTTGTTATCAAGACATTTGCACCAACTATTTGGACAGAAGCAATGTCAAAGCCCCAAAGCTGGTCTCGAAACGGCATCTTTCAGTTTCCAAGACAAGCGATGTAACCTCCACACTACGTCCTCAGACAGAATATGGAGAAACCTTGAAACTTTTGTTTGCAGTAGGTTTCTCTGCTCACATAATCAACCGTAAGAGGTCGACATACAGCCATTCCAAGTCATTTGAATGTACAGGCATAGTTGTGGGTGGATACTGGGGGCAATTTCTGAGCTATAAGGTCTATATCTGTAAGATGCTGTGAATAGTTTTGAGGCGTGCACTTGGTAGCAGTTCTCATTTTCATTTTAGTTAATGGCCTTTCAATATTGCTGGGTTTGACCTCACAGCTTTCTATTGAGCAATATTCTTTAATACTGATGGAACCAACTAACATGGATATTGTTGTAAATGCAGAGTTTTGTCATAAGATTCAAGATTCAAAAAGTTTATTGTCAAATGTTCATATTCACATTAAAAAAAACCCAAAAACTCAAGTTCAAAATGATTAGAGAGACAGCCTGGTGGTTTGGGAGGTGGATAAAGCTGTTTGTGAGTCTGATTGTGTTACCTTTTGGATATTTCGTGGAAAAGTGCAATGCAATCAATAGGAAAAACTGTCTCATGTGCCCATCTGAGAGCAGGACATTGCCCTGTAGAATCTGAAAACCACCGATATGTGAATGCAGTAAATATGAATTATGCATAGCACTTTTTTAAATGATTGTCCCTGACTGTACTATCTTTCATTTTATCACATCCTCTGCTCCCATTAACTGAAGGCTTAAGATGCGCTTCCAATGCTGTCTCCAATAGTTAACATCCCACACTATTAGCCCAGAGTCAATATATGTGTCCATTTAATCCAGAGACGGATCACTCAGTCAATGCTCTTATCACTCTGTGTCACATCCACACACAATGTCAAATCACGTGGTCAGGTCCTGTGGCACTTTTGATGTAGCACTATCGATTATTGAACCAGCCAATCGGGTAAAATATCCATACCGGGCTTCCAATGTGGTAGGGGGAACTACACTGCAAAAATATGGACACAAATTTGATTATTTATATCTGTAGTGTTAAAGAAGACTTAATACACTCAGTTCATCTATTTTCTATTAACATGTAGGTCGTTGTTTTACCTTTTGTTCATTGTAAACTGAAATATTGATCAAAACTGCTTGATAACAGATACAGGTCCAATGACTTCCTAGAATGCAGCAGATTTTCATTTATGTGTTTTTTTAACCCGTTAGCTTTCACTTAAAATGTTTGCAAGTAAGTACAGTGCAGTGGGTGGACATAGGGTGGAGGTGAAAACTGTAATTTTTTTGAAAATAGAATACTTTTCATGTTTTAAACTGACTTATCTAGAAACCACAAATGCTCTGGGTACCACTTAATAACTACACTTAATAACCGACCCAGAATTTATACCAGGAGCTTCAGTGACATGTAACATAGGCAAAGCTGCATATGTGCGTACTGATACTTTTAAACATGCAACTTTACACCAGAGGCAACAGAGCTGCTCCTGTGACACCAGCCTCTGTGCTTTCTCACGTTTAAACACCAAACTCTTTTACATTGCCTGTGTATTAACTGTTGATTGGACGAATTACATTTTAAATCACAATACAAAAGTTGACAACAAGAGTGACGATGCTTTGCAGCGATAATGAGACGTATCTGCGGTGCTGCATTAATTAAGCCTCTCACCATTTCACCTTCATCTGCACCATGAGCCTTTTCCTGCACAAGTTGTTCTTGTAAAGTTACTATATTGCTTATTCTCTGCAGCTATAAACTTTCCATCACAAGTCATTCCTCAAGCTCCTGGATGTGATGCTTGGTGGTCTGAATATCCTGTAGCAGAAGCGCTTTGTGTTACATTATTGTATGAAAAGTGCTCTATAAATAAAGTTTGATTTGATTTTGTGTGTGCATTGGAAGTTTCTTTTGACACCCCATGCTTATTTCCTGTCTTTCTTCGATAGCGTGTAGTGTAATGACGCCTGTTTGATGACACTGCTGGTGTAGATGTCCGACCAGTTAAAATGAAGAGTAATATCGGCGTGGGTTACACCTCACTCAGACCGCCCCAGGTCCAGCTGCAGCTCAGTGAGGGACCAGCCTTATTAGTGTGACACTCACACCAGGACCAGAGCTCCGCTGTGCACTGGGTTTGCACCTTTGAAGCTGCACACGTAAGACCATGTGATAACTATTTATTTATGAATAGAAAAGACTGCGGTGGGCTCTGGCGTCTGGCAAAAATAGACTCCACAGAACTGATCCAGAGCTCTGCAACACCACTGACGAGACCAATGGACCAACGTCTGCGTCTGAGCTCCCCTCACTACTGTGAACTGTGCTGAATACTCCCAGTCACCAGACCAGAGCTGCACCGCTGCAGTCTGAGCCCAGGGTTAGGATTAGCAACTATAATACTATCACTATACTTACTTAAGAGGCTTGGTTATGACTTACCTGAATGTGGAATAATAACTACTATTTGAATAGGATTAAAAAGCATGTGAAAAAACCATTCAAAATAAACAAATAAAATTAAAATAAAAAAACTAGTTTATCGACGACACCTGAATCATTCTCAATATATTTACTCATTATGAATTAAGTCTTTGTTCTCGCTTTATTAAGGCAACTATTACAAAGTGTTATCTCTCCAAATTCAAGTTCTCGCTCCTCATTAATCCTCATTTTTCACAGATCTGTGTTGTTAAATATAGCCTCATTGAGTCGACCGTGTAGGGCCCTGTAATCATTAAGCGTGCAGTAGGAGCAGAGGAAAGCAGGATGACTCTGATGGTCGTCCCTGTGGGTTTGGGGCCAGAGAAATAAGTGAGCCACTCGGGGCTGTCCTGCAGCGCGCTGCCTCCGCTGGTCCATCCATTACACTGCACCCGGAGCCCTGAGCCTTACATAAGCATGCGTTTAAAGGAGAAAGTGAACATGCATGTTTTATTTCAAGGCATATTTTCTCAGAAGGCGCAACATAAAGTAGAACAAGTGTGTAAGTATACAGCGAGTTGGGAATGTGTTAAATGCAAGCGAGAATTTTCAGACCACATAGAAATAGTCACATCAGTGTAGAATAATGGAATATTTGTAGCACAGTGGTTCTCAAACTGTGGTGCGACGACTCCCTTCAGCTCTAGTGTTAATTTTATTCACATTTTTCTTTTCTTTTATTTGGTTAGTTATTTTTTAGAACGTGACGTGGTGGTTCAGCTTTAGTTTTGCCATGTTATAGTCCTGTTATAGATTCTTAGGGAGTCGTGCATAAAGTTTGACCACTACAAGGCAGTAAATTCTGGAAAAATACTTTTCTTTTCTTGTATATAACAGTGGTGAGGACTGTGATTGCTGGTTCAATCTCCACCTTCAGAATTGTTGCTGATGTGCTCTTGGAGTGGCCACTTCACTTTTCAATTTGCCACTACAGGATTTGAGGTATTGCAGTGTGAAATTGTGTTGTTATTAATTGTCTGTGTCCACCAAAACCCAAATCTTTTGTTGTATTTCTTAAATCACAATGGTGTACTACAAGAAGGACTTTCTCCATCCAGCTTGATAGTCATTTTAGTCTTGGTAAGTTTTTATAGAGCATTTATAGAGGCAGGTATGGGTTCTCTCCTGTGTTTTATAAGGTCACCAGTTTGCACAGATGACTGAATATTGATTGTAAAAAAATACCATCCTATTAAGTTTATAGCGTATCGTTTTTATGGAGAGAAATGTCATGGCGTTAGCAGTAGCAGCAGGTGTGCAGAGGTTTAGTGCAGTAATCCTCATGTTTCAATGGGTTCTGATAGCATTGGCCGCACTTTGGATTATCCCTTCGCTCCCAAAATGACGTTCTATTTGAAAATGAAGTGGACAAAATGGCTTTAGTCACTGCCGCTGCAAGTCACTGTGTCTGCTGCAAATGCTCCTGAATGTTGATACTGAAAATATGTAGGATACATAGCATGTGATACAGATGAGTTATTAGAAGTAAGGACTGGACAAAGAAATGGGTCAGAGAAACACCAAAACTGCAGCTGTGAGTGCTTTTGGTTTGGTTTAGTACTAGTTGAAATATCGTCCAATACAGTCCCAATTTAGTCCTGGTTTAGTCCTGATTTAGACCTGATTTAGACCTGGTTTACTCCTGTTTTAGTCCTGAGTTAGATCTGATTTAGTCCTGATTTAGACCTGGTTTACTTCTGTTTTAGTCCTGAGTTAGATTTGATTTAGTCCTGGTTTAGTCCTGATTTAGACCTGGTTTACTCCTGTTTTAGTCCTAAGTTAGATTTGATTTAGTCCTGGTTTAGTCCTGATTTAGTCCGGAGTTAGATCTGATTTAGTCCTGGGTTAGTCCTGATTTAGACCTGGTTTACTCCTGTTTTAGTCCGGAGTTAGATCTGATTTAGTCCTGGTTTAGTCCTGAGTTAGATTTAGTTTAGTCCTGGTTTAGTCCTGAGTTAGATTTTGTTTAGTCCTCATGTAGTCCTGGTTTAGACCAGATTTAGTCCTGGGTTAGACCTGGTTTGGTCCGAGGTTAGACCTGGAATATCCTGTCTTAAAACCAGTTTAGTCCTAGGTTAGTCCTGAGTTAGATAGACCTGGTGTAGACCTAATTTTGTTCTGAGTTAGATCTTGTTTAATCCTGGTGTAGTCCTGGTTTAGACCTGGTTTAGACCTAGTCTAGTCCTGGTTTAGTGAAGCTAAACCAGGTGTGCTCAGTATTTATGTGAGGTTCTTTAGTCCTGGTTTATTAGACTGGGTTTAGTCCTTGGTTAGACCATATCTTTGCTCTGATGTTCCTGGTCTGTTTTAGTCCAAAGTTAGATCTGATTTAGTCCTGGTTTAGTCCTGATTTAGACCTGGTTTACTCCTGTTTTAGTCCGGAGTTAGATCTGATTTAGTCCTGGTTTAGTCCTGATTTAGACCTGGTTTACTCCTGTTTTAGTCCGGAGTTAGATCTGATTTAGTCCTGGTTTAGTCCTGATTTAGACCTGGTTTACTCCTGTTTTAGTCCGGAGTTAGATCTGATTTAGTCCTGGTTTAGTCCTGATTTAGACCTGGTTTACTCCTGTTTTAGTCCGGAGTTAGATCTGATTTAGTCCTGGTTTAGTCCTGATTTTGACCTGGTTTAGTCCTGGGGTGGACCTGGTTTATGGTTAAATCAGATTGATGGTCATAATATTTTGGTTCAGTTCATTTTACCTTTCATAAAATTGTCGCAAATGTTTATTCTCAATTGTTTTCTTCTAATACTTCCAATAAACGTTAAATACAACCACTGGATTCCTTTGTGCGTACATTTCTATTGCGTTCATACAAATACCCCACTATACATGTCTGTACTTTTCAAATATCCTGCAGCAGAAGTAGCAGACAGTATTGTATCTTCCTGATGAAGCAGCCCATTGGTTTGCTGGAGCTGTTCTTTTGCCTTATATATCCGCTCTTGTGATCACACTTGAGCACTAGATTAGGATCGGCACGTAGCTCAGAAGCCTCTGCAGTGACGCTCTTATCAAAAGCAATATGTCACCAGGATATACACAAATATAATGGTGAGCCCAAGTCTCTGTTTGGAGCAGATAAAGACTATACCAGCAAGGATTGTCTGGTATTTCTTGCATTATATTGTATTTGTTATTATTCATACAGAAATACAGAAAGTCGGGATTCACTGAAAGGAAAGTAAATGCCATTTTCAGTGTTGTTTAATATCTGGGATGGGCAGACCCTTAAAGCTGTAGTATCGAAAGCAATATCGAAACTGAAAAAGCTGGATCGATTCATCCTTAAGGTTGCATATATATAGTCGATATGTTTTGTCACTACTCCTGCACTTTGGAGTAAAGCTGATCGATTATGGAAAAAAATAAAGTGTAAATCTCGTTAGAAAAATTGGCACGAGATTGTGAACACAAAATGATCCCGTGAGTTGGTTTTTTTCCATGTTTTTACGCTTGGATTGGATAACAAAACAAAGCACTAGTGAGTTACAGTTTTTGAGCAGCTGTTGTACTGAAGAGCACTGTTACTATGACGCCAAAAATATTCAGTAAAATCAAAAATGGAAATGGTGAGGCCAAAATTGGGAAGTGGATCGCGCAATTAACTTGTATCTTATCCCACCCTTAGTAAATCATGATTATTTAGGTATATGAAGTTATTTTAAGCCCATTTTTATCCAGCTTATGTTGCATTCATGGAGTTTTGGATTCCACTAGCATTTTTTGGTGATTAAAATTTTAAAACCCACTGCGCATTCTGTTATCTTTAGGTTTTGAGAGTTAAAACAGCAATCATAATAATTAATGTATTAATTCTTTGGAGAAATCGATCACCAACCATGAAGACTCTACGCTTGTCGCTATTTAAAGTTTGGAGATGCAAGCTTATTGGCCGTGTAATGGTTCAACCAATCCCCCCAAAATTATTTTCTTTTTCTTTCTCTTTCTAACATTTTTCTGTTTGTCTGCCTCTCATTTTTCCAGTTATACATTACATTTAATTTATGTATCAATTCAGTCTTAGTGTTTAGTCCCATATAGCCCTAATTAATACTGGAAAGTTGCATTTTTTTGTTGTGATTATGTTACTTGAAGAAGACGTTTGCGTGGTTGCCAAGTTGAGACTGCAGCTCAGTGACAAGAGAGAATAAAATCACATAAAACACGATTGAGTGGCATTCAAGACACTGCCCCCAGCGATCATCCATATCAAACAGAGCACATCCTCAAACAGCCCGGCGCAGGTCACGGGTGGAGCAGGTAGGCTTCTCTTAAGGCCATGTATTTGATGTGCTGATAAAGAAAATGCAGCGCTGATTCCCAATGAACTGTTTAGCAGACAAAACCACACACTTTGACAAAACTTTACAAAAACATACGGGTCTGGAACAAAAACATCTCCCAGATTTCTGTTGCGTGATTGACGGCGGATCAACCAAGCAAAGAATCGCATGTGTGTTCACGTCAAAACAAACGAGGAGGTTTATAAGTAAAGAAGAGACAATAGAGGATCAGAAGAGCTCAGTCTCCAACAGGCTCCTACAGCTCGGCTCAAACACTGAGAGACACAGGGCTACATTCATACTATAATACTCCCTACAACTGTACAACAACTCACCCTTATGTCATAGATAACAGTCCCTACAACTGTACAACAACTCGCACTTATGTAACAGATAATACTCCCTACAACTGTACAACAAGTCACAATTATGTAACAGATAATACTCCCTACAACTGTACAACAACTCACCCTTATGTCATAACCTCATGTCCTGTCCATCATCATATCATTTTTGCACTGTTTTCCTTATGGCCTCTTGTATATAGTTTTGACATATTTGTATTACTGTATTTGTATATATTTTATTTTAACTTGTTCATATACATTTGTTTATAATTTTGGACTGGATGCAAAATGAAGCTAACATAGTATATATTCACCTGTGCTGATGGTTTTATCATATTATAACAAAAAATAAGCAACTATTTTGAATTTAGATGCAACAAATCATATTCATTTTGCTTCTCTGTTAAGCAGGATGGAAAAATACAATTTTCTGAATTTTCTGATCCTAAAATAATATCTGAGCTTCACAAAAAGTATAATTTATGATGAAATGTGTAATATATCTGTAGATGAAGTGAACAACTGTTGTGGGCTCAACTTTTCTGTACAAATTTTTATTTTGTAATTTGGATTTTGTTTTTGTAAAAATGCTTGTGTCGATCCTAAACTCTTGGCAAAAACACAAATAACGTAAAACACAATTGTAAATGTCTTCTAAACTGGGCTCTGATGTCATTCATGGTTCCCATTTTCCAAATTCATGGTTTTCATTCTCCAAATTGTTCTGGATTTTTTATATTTTTAATATTTTGTAATATTCTGTAATATTATGTAATATTATGTAATATTCTGCCTCCATTGTAGAATTTACAATGTTTGGAGATGCAAGTTTATTGAAATTTCCAGACAGGTGACAAATTTGTGTTTTGCCTTATTTGACATCTGCCTCTTGCTATTTTTGCCACTTAATTAGAATTTATTATCACAATTTGTATTTTCGGTCATTTGTCCAATTAATTTCCCATGTGGATCTAAGTTAGTGACTGCAGTTGTATCTTCCCAAGTTAAAGTTCCACTACACAAAACTGACTCTTGTGAGGTTTTAGCCGTGTTATAATGTTACTGCATCCTCAAAAACATACTTGGAGTAGGAAACAAAGCACAACTCCAGTTCTGTTTGTGATGAGGAAACAACTACGTAACATAAATCAGCAAATAGCGTCATAGTGTCCCGTAAGGTAACTGTCTTAATACTATATCCTCTAAGCTATAATCCATAATATCAGGCAAACATGAGGAAATTAGTTTGAAATATTAGTGCAGTTCAGTCGACGTAGATGTGTTTTTATAGATTTCAAATGTGTTTTTTCCTTCGAATGCGTTCTTTGTCCTTATTCATGGCTTTCTGCTTCCTGTTATGTGCTGCCATTTTGAGCACAGTTGACCATTCAAAAGATGAGTTTATTTTTGAATTGTTATTTGCCCCGGCGACGCTCCTAACTTTTCATCATCCTGAAACCCGCACATATACCGTATTACCGCTGTTATGGGTTTAATCTCTATAAAATTGCGCTTAGGCACCAAAACTCCTCCATGTTTCACTACATTAACCTTGAAATGTCTCATACCTCCAACAACTAATTTAGAGTATTATTTCATCGGACATTAGGGCTTTTATGGTCCCCGTTTAAAGTATAAGCTATAGCCGTTATCTGGGGCCACTGACCTTGTCTTTAAATAGGCCGAGGGTCAGTGCCTTCTCCATTCACAGATTACAGCAGAAACGCCTTTGCTGCTGCATCATTTACACATTGATTTAGGCTTATGTGAATGCTCCAGCTCTTCATTGTGTTTTTTCTTGCTCTACAAATAAACATCGGACAACAATACACCCAAATTCCCACGTGGGGCAGATGTAGGGCACGACAATGTAACGCAATTCACACAAACGTAGCTCGGAGGTGAGAATGGAGAGTCTGTCAGCTTAGAATATACATTACACAGAGGAATATTGTACAGTTGTTACTTTATATAATATCTGTGGGCTTCTTTGCATTTTCTGTTGTATGATTTGTAACGTAAAGGCCTTAAATTACGCAAAATTGACTCTTGTGAGCTTTACGCCATATTAGAATGCTGTTACCTCCTCTAAAACATACCTCACCATACATGGAAACATACCTGGAGTTGTGTATTTGTTATTTCATTTAAAATAATTTTGTAAATGAGAAATAGTGGTGGTGTTTTATTTTGAGACGAACAATTGCAATTTATGAGTCTGTCAGTAAAACGGTTTGAAAGCCTCTGGTTTCGGCAGCAGCAGAAACCAAGGCCACACGATTATAACGTTTTGTTCTTTCAGGTTGGCACAGTCACACCAAGCACAATGTTGTCTCAAATGAAGTCGTACCAGTATAACTTTTGTTTTAATAGTCACTAGTTAAAGCATTTGCTGTTTTGATATTTTCTTTAAAATATAGGATTAGCGTTCCATGCTAACTCCCGCGCTAGCATCTAGCCTAGACCAGATCCAGCCACATTTTGTTTTTGTTATCGTTATTATACTGTATTGTTATTTTGTGAACATGTAAAAAGTACAATTCTAAAAGTGATGTGATGACAAGTAACGCTCTCGCTAGACTGAAGTCATTCAAAGACATATTTTTTTTTATTAGAAATTAGCACAAAATTTTAGATTATTAGACAATGGAACAGATAATACTCCCTACAACTGTACAACAACTCAAACTTATGTAACAGATAATACTCCCTACAACTGCACAGCTCACCTGTACGTAACAAATAACCTCATGTCCTGTCAATCATCACATAATTTTTGCGCTGTTTTCCTTACGACCTCTTGTATATAGTTTTGACATATTTGTGTTACTGTATTTGTATATATTTTATTTTATTTGAAATTAGCACAAAAGATTATTAGACAATTGACAATATTCATTCATTGTTATGGTTCATTGTTAAGTCTAATTGAAACTTAACGAGAAAAGGATATTGTAACTGACGACATGTAATTTGTATGTAAAATGACATTTCTGACATTGTACTCATCTGCAATTAGAGTTAGTCGGCAGTAGCAGAAAGCAACACGATTATAACGTCTCAGTCTCATTTTGTTCTTTCAGAGTAAACTTTCCTCACAAACAATCATTTTAAGCTGTTAAATTACCTGCTACATTATGTTTCATTCATGTTTGAGTAATCTGCATTGCTGAGCTTTCTGCATCCCAAAGTTAAAAACACTCCGTTCCACCTTTACCTTTTGATTTTGTTTGTAGGGAGTATTATCTGTCACATAAGGCTGATGTTGTTGTACAGTTGTATGGAGTATCGTGTCAATGAAACAAAACACGACTCCAGATATGTTTCTGATGAGGAAACATTATAACAGAGATCAGAAAAGAGCCTAATATGGGCTCTTTAAAATTAAATCAGATTTCCCAGTTTTATTCTTGTAAGTACATTTTGTTTTACCACCACAGAGTTTATTTTAGACCATGATGCTCTAACCGCATTTAACATTTAATCGATCACCAACCAGGAAGACTTGACGCTTGTTGCTATTTAAAGTTTGGGGTTGCAGGCTCGCTGGCTCTGTAACGCTCCAAGCCCCAAAAATGATTCTTTGAAAAGTACTAACGTGATATAGAGTTAGTGAGAAGTAGGAGTTAGATAGTACTACTAGTCCTACTTTCATGGTTTGAAAATCAGATTCTGTAGTTTTAAAGAAGGAAAAGTGGTTCATGTAATTTAAAATCCATTGTCAGTGAGGCATGAAGCACTTCAAATAAGGCTAAAAACAATACCTGTTATTGATACTTTGATATCTTCCAACATTCCCTGGGGGTGTGATGCTAACTGTAAGAACTGTTTTGTTTGAGTCTTGTTAAACTTTAACCTGAGCTTTGTTTTAGCACAATTTAACATATTGACCTGACTGGAGATACAACAGGTCAGCTGCTGTGTGCTGGTAAACTAGTGCCTCAATTAACAATCATGAGCTAACTAGCATTAGCCAGCGGGTTTTTCTTCAGTCATTGTCACATATTTTGTTAAAAATAATCAAATAACACCTAAACAGAACCATGAACATATTCATTACATCATATTAATTACAAATATGTTGTTTATATCCTTTTTTTTTTCTTCATTTAACAGGCTATCTTAAAACATTTTTGACAGCGTATGCTAATATATGTATCTCCATGATAACTGCTGAACATTGCACCTTACACAGCAAAAAATGGAGGGTTAAAATTTCAGGGTAAAATATTCTAGAGTTGTTTTTAACTCAAAAAGTGTTATTTTAACTAGTTGAAAGTTAAATGGGGGTTCGACTTGGGGTTATTTGCCAGGGATGAAGTTCAACTCCCCTTAGTGTTAATACAACTTCCCTTAGAGTTAATTTGGCACCTCCCACCCACCACTCCAAACTCCCGCCAGAGAAAACCAGTTTGAACCAGTTTTGTACATAATTTCATCTTAAATTAACTAAAACAAAGTGTAAAAATAAAACACCTCTGTGCGTTGTTTAGCTAAATCAGGAAAACCCTACAAAGTTTGCTCTCAAAACATTAAAATGACTTGATTTTGGGGTTAAACAAGAACATTTGTCCAGTGTTACTTAATTGATTTCCAAAAATGTTAAATTAATTCTAAAACAGATTGGATTCATATATATAAACTCTGAGAAAATGTTAAAATTGATTCTGCGAGAGTAAATTTATTTTCACACACCACTTTTTGCTGTGTAGATGTTATTTTTCAGACCAAGAGTTTGTTTTTGCTCGGTCTTCCTCAGAATGGTGACGGATTTAAACAGGTTTCGTGCTATCGTCCTGCCTCCACCGGTAAGAAGACAGCGCCATCTGGAGTCCGACTTCCTCAGAACAGTATCCCAGGTGTGCGAGAGTAAAAAAGCCCCCTCGTCTCGGTTCATCGTCCTGGTAGCACGTTACCGTGTTTCAATTATGATTAGATTGTTTGTTATCCTCTGCTCCAATGACGTTTGCTCCGTCCCGTCCATAATGTGATTTTCTCTTTTGCAGTGGTCAGAATTGTCCCGTTTGAGTGGTGGTTTGAGTTTTTCTTGTTCTGCTTTGTCTTTTTTTGCTTATGTGCTGCCTTTGCTGTTTCCTTCTCACATTCTGTCTGATGTTCGTTTTGTCATGCACAGAACGCCCTCCCTGTTTCCCCAATGTATGTTTTATTGCTGAACGTGCAGGGTATTTTGTATATGACATTACTCTGAGGAAGACTGAAGAAACACAAGCTCTCGGTCTGAAAAAACAAACAAAAACCCTAACTACAGCTGTTATTATGAAAATCCTATAGAATGTTTCTCTTCTCTTAATTTAACTACAGCCTCCCTCGCTCTTTCTCCCTCCATCCTTCTCTGTCTTTCCCAGAAAATCCCTCAGAAGTGGTTCAGCCTGGACCACAGGGAGCAGCTGGACCCAAGACTGAGGATAAGAGCCTTAGAAAAAGAGAAAGAAAGATCGAGAGAAAGAAAGAGAGGGCTGGACAAATGGAGATGTAGGCAGTGATCACAGCAATCTCTTTAAGCCCAGAAAACACTAAACTTCATACTCTGTAAAGAATAAAAAAGATGAACCGTGTTTTTTTTTTTTACTTTTCAGCGTCAGCAAATACGTTTTCTAATAGTATGAAGTGGTATCACATTACTCTCTCTGATCTATAACTTTTAAAACGAGGTTACCCAGCTCTGTTCTTGTAAATTTGTGCAATTTGTTTTACCACCATAGAGTTGATTTTAAAAGAAGCACTTTGTGGCAAATTTAGACCACGGCGCTCTAACTCCATTTAACATTTAATCGATCACCAACCTGGAAGAATGTTTTCAGCTATTTAAAGTTTAGGGATTTGGGAAGCTGGCTGTGCAGTGCTCCGCCCTGCTTAACTCTGCAGCTGTGCACAAGCCTCCGACAATATCAGGCAGATATTACCAAAACAAAAATGATTATTATTAATATATTCTAGTTTTAACACGAAAAAAGTGGTAAAACCCATTTGTCAGTAGGGCAAGAAGCTTTTAAAAAACAATACTTTGCAGCTGATATCATCAACATTCCTTGGTGGTGTGATGCTAACTGTAAGCACTACTCTATCTGAAGCTCTTTTAGACTTTAATCTGAGCTTTATTTTAGCACAGTTTGACCAGAAAGTTGGAAATATAAAAGGTGAGATGCTTTTTGCTGGTCTCTTACACATAACATTACAGTCACATTCAATCATTCAATCAAACTTTATTTATAAAGCGCTTTTCATACAAAAATGTAACACAAAGTGCTTTACAGCGAATTAAAAGGAATACACATTTCCATTCACCCATCCCAACAAGCTGCCCGTCCTTACATAACCAACCATCTCACACTCACACACACACTCACACACACACACACACACACACACAACACACACACACACACACACACACACACACACATGTTTCAATACCTAAAACTACACCTAGTAAAATGAGGCACCATCAGAGGAGTAGGGGTGAAGGAAAAATCTATTCAGTAATATATCATACTTTATTACACAATTCTCAAATTAATTCAAAATGGATCCAAATCTATTTTAAAAATATTTTTCATCATGATTTAAAAAAAAAAATAAAAAAATCTCATTCTCATGATTAAAAAAAAAAAAAAGTAAAATATATTTCATACAGTTTTGTTCTCATGGAAGTGTAGTTGCATTATTAGAAGTAATTATTGATTATTGATAAATCTCAATATATCATCTATTGTTTTAGTATTGGGATATTTTGTGATATATCGAATTCTGATATAATATGCATCGTATTGTCAGATTCAAGGCAATATCCATAGTCACAAGCAAGACAGCAGTTTATCAGTTAGTCGCTCTCACCTTTTTGTTGATAAAATGCCTTGTTTAAATCGTTAAATTGTTTAAACATTTTGTATTTTTTTTCTTACATTTTCTATCTTAAACAGAGTGTGCTAATGTGTCTCCATGGTAACTGCTGAACATTCCACCATAGAGATACACATACAGATACACCGCGGGCGTGATGTCGTTGCAAAGTATCAATAGCTTTTACTAAACCTAGTTATGAAAGTCCTTTGGGTGTCATTTCATTTGCATGTTTCCCCTCCCTCGATTCAACTAATAAGGCTCATCTATTTATGCTTCTTATATCCTCAGATAAATACAGGCAGCTCCCCAAAGACAAAGAATGTGCTCATGGATCATCTTTATTTTTATAAATATACAACCTACTCAAAGTTGTTTATATAGTTGTAGCTTTTAGCAAAAATATGCCAGTGACTAATGAAGATGCCCACACCACGCTCTGCATCTGTAGGCATTTGTCATTCTCTCTGTCTCTTTCTCTCTCTCCTCCCTCCATCTTTCCCTCGCTGGATGAAGTCCACAGGGACCACAGGGAGCAGCTGGACCCGAGAGAGAGGATAACACACAGGCACAAAGAGAAAGAGAAAGAGAGAAAGTCAATCAGATAAGTCCAGAAAACACACAAAAGTTTCACACTCTGTAAAGAATGAAAAAGTTGATCAGTGTTTTTGGACTGTTCAGTGTCAGCAAATTTAGCTTTATACTATTTTGCATCAAGTAAATTTGTTATAACAGATCAAAACAGATAAGTTATATAAGACTCAAGATCACTTAACAGACCAGGCATTTATTTGGAGCAGGCGATTAATTCCTTCTTCACCAAAATCTTCTTCACAAAACCAGGAAGATATGGTACTCAGATTATTTTAACCAGTGTGACTATAACTTACAGTTTTAGCCTATGTTGTGGCACAATTTCTCACCTTTTCTCGCCCCTTTTCCACAACTTTCTTCTTACGCCACAGCAGCTACGATCACACTGCTGCTTCTTCTGAACTGCCAAACTGAAGTATTACCAAAACTCCTAAAAACTGCTTCCATTTCCCGCCTGCTATGTCGCGCCATCTTTTATTTTTTACGTCACTTCAGAATGGGGATCTAAGCTGAGGGCGATCGGACCAAGCGCAGAAAATAAAACCGATCCATTCAGAGTCACAGTCTGGTTGTGTCAGGACTGAACTGAAGTCAAACTGCAACTGTCGGCTGTAAATATCAGGCTCTCTGTGGCGTCTCTGCACTAATCATGATATTTTGGTTAAATAAAGCACAAAAAACGGGAAATGGGAGTTTGAGCTCCTCCTCGGCAGCACCAGAACGACTGCTGGAAGTGTTGGCATAGGCGACTTTCTATATTAGACTCGCCGTTTATTTGGAACCGGTGCTTTATCAAAAATGAATTGAATTTAATTAAAACCCAGCTATTATTTTGTATTTTCGATAGATAGATATAGCTACAATACTAGTCAAAATTTGGACACATCTTCTCATTTAGTACAATACTAGTCAAAATTTGGACACATCTTCTCATTTAGTGCTTTTTTAAACCTGCAAACCTTTGGCCTTCTCTCATTGAAGTTGATGAAGTGGTTTTCACGTCACAGCTGCGCCACAGGGTCAAGAAATACAAAAGTACAAAGTAAAGGGTAAAGCTATTTTCAAAAATCTTACTTTAGCTTTTTTTGTCTGCTTGTTCCGTATGTGTCCATTCAGTTTTGAAGCCTTCAGTGAGAATCTACAAAGTAAATAATCATGGAAATAAAGAAAAAATATAAATGAAAAAGTGTGGTAAAAATCAGTGGTGGAATGTAACAAAATACAAGCTGTGAAGTACTATATTTAAGTATGAATTTTAGTTATCTGTACATTACTTAAG